>PVHX01002785.1:0-158570 GCA_004024805.1 Geosciurus inauris | reverse complement strand
GGGAAACATAGGAGAAATGCAGGAACTCTAAACATGGTTGGGGGAGGTGGGAGGAAGGAAAGGGGAATGGGCATAGTAATGATGGTTATTTGAGATGGTCATTACTACCCCTGGCACATCTATGAAGACTCTAATGGTGTGACTTTATCTGGTTTGCAATTAGAGAAATGGAAAAACTGAGCTCTGGTTATGTACTATGACTTGAAATGCATTTAAATAAAATAACTAAATTAAAAAAAAAGAAGAAGAAAAGTGAACTCAAAACAAAAACAAAAACAAAAACAAAAACAAAAAAAGAACACAGCTTGCTCTTCCGTGGGGCTGACAAAGGTCAGAATCCAGGAACCACAGCATGGAGGAAGGTGGGGCCAGGTCCTGATGGGCACGCCCACCATCCAGGTCTGTTCCCCCGCACACTTGTCAGTCACCACAGCATCTGGGCCTTCTGCTCATCTGTCCCCAGCACCAGTCCACCAACCCAAGAGCCAAATAAGTGAACTGTTCTTTCATTATCTTGATAGTCAACAAATTCATATCTGTGCTTGGTTGAGTATTTTAAGTACAGCCACATCAACTCATGCATTTTATATACCATATTATCATATCAAATTACATAGGAAATCCTATTGATATGCCATATTAAAAATACATTGGACAAAGAGAGTCTAACTTGTCAGCTCTTTGGAGAGCATCTATGAGGAGAAATGGCAAGGGTAGACGTGTCTCCCTGTGGTGTTTTAAAGGATTTATATTCATGCATATATCTTAGATCACTGTGTTGAGGAAGGTTGAAACAAATGTTTATTGGTGACTGGCATGGCGGAACTTGCCGACACTGCTTTCTGAGTCTTTCAGTGACTGCTGGGCTCATTGTAGGAACACATACCCACCTAAGATCGTCTGGCTTTATTTAAATATAAAGCTTGCATGTTGCATCATTACACAGTAAGATCACAGGTGAGGTGATCTGGATGAGGTGAAAAAATCAAACCATTTCAAGTTAGAGAGCTAATCATGTTGACACATGGACGCAAGTGGCTACTTCAGGAAAGAGGAGATTTCTCAGTCTAAAGAAAAGAAAGTGAGAGTGTGATAACTAAGTACTATCTCCTTCCTTCTGCTTCTGGAGAAGCAGACTGAGCACCACTGAATGACCAAAATCCTCACAAGCCCCTGTACCAAGAACTCATCAGTTGCCAATAGTCGTGGGCACTACCAAACCTGGGGCTCGGTCTGGGTGGGTGCTGACAACAGAAATGCTTCAGAGCCGGGCGCGGTGGCGCACACTTGTAATCCCAGCACTTAGGGAGGCTGAGACAGGAGAATCGCGAGTTCTAAGCCAGCCTCAGCAACGGCGAGATGCTAAGCAACTAAGTGAGACCCTGTCTCTACATAAAATGCAAAATAGGGCTGGGGATGTGGCTCAGTGGTTGAGTACCTCTGAATGCAATCCCTTGTACCAAAAACACAAACCAAAAAAAGCTTCAGAGTGGTCTGTCCAAGTCACAAATGGATAGTTTTCCCAGATCAAACACCCTGTGTGACTTGAAACCATCACTAAATTTTTGTGCCTGAAAAACTTTCTGTTGATTAATTTGGATCTCAGAATAAAGAAAATTAAGTCAAACTGACTAGCATTAATTTTCTGCAAGGGCCCAGCCATTGCTTCAGTGTGACTGTTCTGTGAGCTTCTGGTCCTGCTTCCCACTCTCAAGCCCAGGCGAGGAGGAGAGTCTGGGCCCAACCGTAGGCCTCTCGCCTGGGATGGGACAGAGTATTGGGAAGGTGTCTGCAGGAGAAGGGGGTGGAAGTTGGGATAAGCAGTCTTGAGGGGATGCCTGCCAGGGCTGGGCTCTTCTGGATGTGGACAGCAGCATAGCCTAGAAGTTGGCAAATTATAGCAGGGACCAGCCTTGGAAACTGAAGTTTAGAAACAGACCACAGCCCAAGGAGGGCAGGAGGGGTTATGGCAGAACCTTTTTTTTTTTTTAATAGCTAGTGAACTGAGAGTGTTGTCTTTCTTTCTCTTTCTTTCTTTCTTTCTTTCTTTCTTTCTTTCTTTCTTTCTTTCTTTCTTTCTTTCTTTCTTTCTTCAATTTTGAAAGGATTATAAAAGATAAAAATTGTGTGACAAAGATCCATGTAGCCTACAGGGATTATTAAAATATTTATTTACTGTCTGGCCCTTTGAAGAAAACATTTGCTGACCCCGGGGGTAGGAATGGACTGGAGTATAGACTACATACTGCAGCCAGGGCCATTGATGTCCCAAAGATGAGTGAGGGCCACATCTTAAGACCCAAGGACACAACTGGAGCAGGATGCAGGGCAAGGCTCACCTACCTACTGAGTCACTGCCTGTGTTCCCCTTGCTAGAAGGGAGAGGACTGCAGGCAGAGCCCTGAGAGCTGGTATGTGAGGGAGGTCCCTGGAGGACACGAGTGGAGTGGAAGCTGTGCCTTGCGTTGGTAGTGATAGCTTACCCTGTGCCCTCCCAGCCTCTTCCTTGTGTCACTTTCACCTCCACTTGCAGGATAGAATTTTCTAGGTGTTACAAAAAATGTCTCTAGAGATCAGATGATTGACTCAGGACCACGCCACTAGCCAGGGACCAGCCCAAGACCAAACTCCAGATATTGTAATGCCCAGTCTGGTGAATTTCCTGCTCCTCTGCAGCCCTTCTCCTGGGGTAGTGATGCTGGCTGGGCAGACCTCCCCCCACAGTGTGCCTATGAGTGCTTTGGGGAGCTATATTTGGAACCTTCCTGCCCTTGATGCCAGCTCCATACTGGTCCCTCATTCTCACTGTCACTAAAATTGCCTTCCTAAGGCTTGCAGATGCTTTTATTCTGAAGCCTGCATGGTTTTTCCAGCCTGTTGCTTTCTCCCTAGCAGGGGTGGCCATGTTGTTTTGTTGTAGAATACAACAGTGGTTCTCAAAGTGTGGCCCCTAGGCTGTCATCATCCCCTGTGTTAGAAATGTGAATCCTCTCTCCCCTTCTGACCTCTAGTGTCCACTCTCTCCACTCCTTCTATGAAATCAGCCTTTTTAACTTCCACACATGAGTGAGAACAGAGGGAATTTGGATAATGGGTACAAAAATACAGTTAGGAAGAATTTTTAAAAAGAAAAAGAAATTCCGATTCTTGGGAGCCAGTCACTCCTGCCGAATTTGAAATTCCGAGGGAGGAGCCAGTCATCTGTGTTTAGCACACCCTCCTGGCCATGTGGAACCCCTTCAGTTTGAGACCTCCTGGCATAGCCTCAGAATGCACATCGGAACCACTGGTGGATGTACCCCACACCTGCACACACCTATGGGAAGCCCTGGACGTGGGCACCACAGTGTTCTCCCTAGAAGTGGCTGCTGTGCTCCTGGCTTACCGAGGTGTCAGTGACAGCTGCAACACAGTTCACTGTACTGTGGTGCTGTTACAAGACCACTGAGGATTTCACTGCCACGTGAACTCTTCAGACACTGTCATAGCTGCTAAGCACTTCTGTATGGGGGTAAATGCTAGAGTTTAGGAGTGTGGGACATAAATCTGCTATGAAATATGCAGAAAATTCTCTTCTCCAGAAACCCAGACTTGAAAGTTCCAACACCTACAGCCTTCAGAGGGAGCCCGTGTTTCCCAAATGCTTGCACTGTTGTAGAACACATGGGAGGGCATCTAATGAGACTCACTCAGCTGCCACGGTCCTCACCAGGACTGTAGGGAGTCTGCTGTTCCCCAAATCTGTCTGCCAGCCAGAGCACGACCCAAGGTTGTGGTCTTTCCTGCAGAGGTTATAAAATCAAAGGTTGGAAATGAAAAACATAGAAACCAAGATGCATACGCCAAATGCAGTGCCATGGCTCAGTGGGAGTAGAGGCCTAGGGAGGTGCTCCCAGTCAGCAGCTGTATGGTGGCAGTGGCGGGCTTACATTCTTGATTTAATGTGGTCCCTTTCATGATGTTTCATCACACCCAGAAGAGAGGGTCCAGAGGGACCCCGGAGCATTGGCTGTTGGCTTAGCGAGCCCAGAGGCAGATTTGAAGCCTGCCTGCTGATTTCTATCACTGAGGGCTTTTTTTCTGATCTCCAAGATCCCTGAGGTGTAGAATAGAGTAATGGCTCTTCACAAGGACAGATGGGTGACAATACAGATATCCTCCCCAGAATCTTAAAATGATGTTGAGGGCCTTCTCCTTGGGGTCTGTTTTCAGGCAAGGAGGGAATAGAATTACTACATCAGGGTCTCGTGTTCGGCTTCTGCTTTGTTGATTGTTTTTTTTTTTTTTCTAGTTTTTGTTTAGTTGTAGTTAATTTCTAGTTTAAAGCCTCCTCGGTATAGGATTTCAGATAGAGTTCTGCTGACTTGATGGGAGAAAAATGTAGCCAAAGGATAGCGCATCTGAAATTCCATCTTCTGCACCTCATACCCACAGGCCTCAGGACCGCCCAGCAGGGCGCCAGTGTGATCCTGATGGCTCAGAACCATCACCAAGGGAGCGATGGGTAAATCACCAGGCAACTTTAGGAAAATCTACTTTGTGCTTTCACACACTTGGTTGAACTTTTCAAAAATATTGACTAAACAACTTGCCAGCTGTGATTACCAACAGCTCTATTTGACTGTCTCTGACAGAAAGCCAATGGGCATGTGCAACGTCATCTAACACTATCAGGCCCTTCATTAGCAGCTTTTGAGGGGATGAGTTCTCTTCTGGTCCCATAAGAGTGATTGCTGTCCTCGGGTGCTGTTTGCTCGAGCATCAGCACACTGTTTGCTTAGTGAGCCCGGAGGCAGACAAGGAGCCTGCCTGTACGTCTCCATCACTCTAAGGGCTTTTTATGTTCTCATCTCCAGGAACACAAATAATATTCTTTCTAAGCTGCTCCAAAATACAAGTGATAGAAAATATCATGGAAAAGGTGAATTGCCAGACAGTAAGCCCTCATGACCAAGAGCTTATTCATAAAATGATGACAAATTTATTGCACATATTCACTGCCAGCTTTCAGAGATTAATAGCTGATCTATCTGATTTTAAAGCCTGACAATAGAATCAAAAAGAGTTACTGGTCAGTGTTCTCACCCATCCCCTTCACCCAGCAGCTCTTCTCCCTAGGAAATAATACAGAAAAATAAGCTGATTTAGCTTCAGCAGCCTTGCAGTATTTTATTGCAGGAGATTTCCATGTGCCAAGGATAACTTTTAACCTTGTTGAGCACAATTTGACTTCTTGGCATCTGCCTTCAACTCTGCCAGCCCTCAGGGCAAGAGAGTAGCATGGTGAATAACCAGGGGTAGACTGAAGCGCAGCCTGAGAGGAAGCCATATTTCCTGTGTGCCTAATGGCTGCTTGTTTACTATGAAGTAGTAAAGAAGTCATTTTCTGATGTCTTAGTCTTGAGGGCTTCAACCAAATTCAAAGCAGGTATTAAGAAATACTGTGCATCAAATCTTGGGCACATGTGTTTGCACGCAGTTGTGTGTGCATGTGTGAACACACATGGACCCTAGGTTGCAGAAATATGGGGAGGGAATCTCCAAGGTTGGGAGGTGGGAGGGGAATCAGGGTTCTTCACAAAGAGCAGGCTCTTTCTCTGTTTTTGCTCTGATAGCCACTTAAAATGGTCTGACGATTCCCCCTGGCCTGCCATACCTCAGTCTCTCTCAGTGCCCAGCTAAATCCCCTACCTGTCTTGGCATCTGATTTTATATCATAAATGATTTTAACCATTTACTGTATGAATTTAAAACATGCCCTATCGTCACCTGTGCTGTCTCAGTGTCCAGTTGTTCTGTGCTCTCGTGGGGCGCCAGCAGGCTGCCTCAGCCCTCTGCATGGTGGCAGCAGCCTGCCTGCAGGGACTGCTCCTCTGCTGAGTCTAGGCCACCGCACAGCAGGATCTTGGAAAGGGGCCAGTGACTCAGTGACCATTGACCCTGGAGAGTGTGCACCAGGAGACCCTCAGGAGAATGTGCACCTTTTATAAATCTAAGGGAGGTCTAGGCCAGCAAATGCTGGACCAAGATAGTCATTGACACCAAGTTGAGGAATGTGGCAGTGTTTTGTTTTGCTTTGTTTTTTTCTCCAAGAAAGTGTTTGAAAAGAAAGAGAAACAATTTCAACTTTTTTTTTGACAGAAACTGTTGCAGAAGATGGTTTCAGGCTCAGGACTGCCTCACTCCAGCTTGCAGATGGTTTGCTGTCCTGAGTGTTCACTACAATGTAGCTTTAACTGTGTTGACTGTGGCACTTGGTGCAAATTCTGAAAAGGCTCCTTCCAGGTTGCCTGGGAGACTTGTCACCTTTTTATCACAGCACTCATATTCAAGATTCCCGTGTGGTACATGGCCCCAGGCTAATGGGTGGCTCTATCCTAAGAGTGATAGTTTTCATCATAGAGAAACATTTTTTGGGACTGTCAAGATTTTTTTAAGCTCTTCCCAGTGTCCCCAATTTCTTATCTGTTGAGCTGCAAATATCAGGCCCTTAATTGCTAAAAGGGGGAGTCTGTTTTTAAAATTTTTACGGAATATCTCCCTAGTGATGACTTTGGCATGTTATCAGATCTGAAATACCCACAGGGCTTAGTGTAATTTTTAGGTATGAAATTGATCAAGTTTGATTCTGAGAATGTCTGGAGACCCTTCTAGAAGGCCACTTGCTCGCTTAGTTGTGTGTACTGTGGTGTTCTGAATTCAGGGCTGGGTTTTGTTTGTGTGGGCTTTTGGCCTAGATTTCCATAAAAATAGCCCCCCCCTTTTTTTTAATAAACCTGAATTCGGGGTGCATTCAGTCCTGCTCATTGTGCTCTAAATTCCTATGGTATTGAAAACAGTAGGAAACGAAATTGCCAAATTCTTAACATTTGAAACTTGGCTGCTACCCATGCCTAGTCCTCACATTTCCAGCGTGTATCTTGGAGGGAGTGCGCTGTGGGGACAGACAGTATGGGACAGTGGCAGAGCGGGAGCCCAGGAGGAGGAGGTGCTGCTCTCCTTGGAGACAGCAGCCTCTTCAGAGTCCGCCTGAACCTCACAGGCTGAAAGGAGCCACCACATCACTAAATCAATAACTTTGTTGAACATTGTTTGCTGGGGACAGGAAGTCCTCTGGGCAGAGCAGACTGAATTTGCTCTCTCCCCTTGCCAGACTCCAGAGACGCCTGCTGGCAGAAATGTGGCCGAGCTGCTGGCTTTGCCATTGCCAGTCAGTGGAGACCTCAGGCAAATTTCAGCAGAATTCCCAAGCTCTTAAGCTAGGCACCGGGAGGTCAAAGTAGGAGTATCCCTGTTGAACAGTCCGGAGCAAATTGAAGTACCTGCCGCCTGTGAGGACCATGTCTGACAGCTCTGCCTCACCCTTTCTCTGGCCCTCTGACACCCAACACCGGCCTGGCTTAAAGTAGGCCCATCTGGCCTGGGGGGCCCTTTGGCATAGACATGACCACATCTCCCTACCCAGTTGTCATGGCCGAGGAAGGAGACTAATTAGCCCAGAACCTAGGCCACGGGTCAAGAGCCCTTACTCAGAAAGAGGCCTATCCAGGCTCTCCCACTAACTTCCAGGGAGGACCAGCCTATGGGTAGGACTCTACAGCCTCTCCTGGTCACTGCCCCAGGTGGTTTCTGATCTCTATGGGCCTAGAGGTGACTATAAGTGAGTTGTCTACAAGTCACTGATTTCCCTTCTGCCCATCAGCCGGTAGTGAGCCAGGCTTAACACCGTGGTGGCAAGATGCTGTTCTAGTCTAGACACTTCTTGTTTCCTGAAGTTTCATCTGAGTATTTATTTCCAGAGACAGCTAGAAATTTGGTCTTCCAGATGAGTGACAGCAAGGGTCCCTTTATCTGTTTGTTACACAGACACACCCCTGCTCAACCTCTTACTGCCTGTCCACCAGTGCAAGGTCTACTTGGTGGTGCTTATTCTTTAATAAGCAGAGAGAGGGTTTTTGTTGTTGTTGTCTCTGTTGACCTAGAACCTTATGAGTAATTAATTTATTCTGAAGAAGGTGACGGATCTGTAGCTAATGGATAATCCTTCAGTATCAGATACAATTGACCCAAAGTGAATGTTTTATACAAAATCCATGATTTTGGAGCCTTCAAGACCTTGAAGGACATGAACAGAGCCTGGAGAATTTGGGGGTGAGAACTCCCCAGCCTCCCATCTCCACACTGTATCTTGTGAGTTGGTTCACTGAGGTTCTTTCAGGCTTGTCTCAATTCCTACATCTGAGCAAGATTAGCTTAGATAGTAGCTATTTCTGAACTCATTTCTTATTCCTTTATTTGCTCAGAATCTTAAAGGGCTAAACTTGCAGCATAACATCTTTGTACCTAAAGAGTTTGGGTGTAATGCCTCACCTAGAATCCCAGCAACTTGGGAGGCTGAGGGAGGCAGGAGAATTGCAAGGTTGAGGCCAGCCTCAGCAATTTAGTGAGACTCTGTCTCAAAAAATGGAAAGGGCTAAGGATGTAGTTCAGTGGTAGAGCACCCCAGGGTTCAATCCCCAATATAAAAAAAAAATGCAAAGACTCCTGTGGAGTAGCTTTTGCCCTGAGAGGGAAGGGAAGGGCAGCTGTGAGACAAAGGAACTCAGATGTGCTGGGAACCTCCTTGGTGTGTGGGAGGCCCTGGGACTCTGAACCACGTACAGCAGTGTGTTCAAGGCATGTTGTCCCTGTAAGAATCCCAGGTCTATCCCTCGACCCGATGGTTTCTTGGAGAATGCAGGTAATAGGCAAGGGTAAAGGTCATTAATTATAAGATTCAAGTGTGACAGAAACTCCATTAGGAAGAACACTTCCCTTCAAAAGACTTACCAGACATTTAAAACTGTTTCAACAGAGTTTAAATTTGTGAGGAAAACCATTAAACCTTATAAGAAAGAAATGCCAGACCAAGAGGGTACTTTGTAGACACTAATTTGATTGACTAAGCTGCCCTCTTTCTATACCACACAAAGGCTGTGGCCCAGACATGTCTCTGTCTCTCACACACACACACACACACACACACACACACACACACTCTCCTTCCCTCTCTCTCTCTCTCCCCCCCAGCCTTCCATTTCTTTCTCCCCCTTCTCTCTCTCTCTCATCACCAGTTGTGTACAAACATAAATCCAAAGACAGGGGGAAACAGGAATTTGCTTTCTTCCTGCATGATATTCCAAAGCATTGCACTTCTAGCACAGCTGTGGCTGCAGGAGAGAGAAAAGCACTTGGCCCCAGAGTCTGTTTATGTGTTTGAGCCGAGAAAGCGATTTTTGTTGCAAGGAGCTCTAAGTGAGACAGACAGAGTCAGAGAATAAGAGAGAGAGAGAGATAATTATCTAAATTATGTTCGTGCTATTATCGAAGACGAATATAGTTAAAATGTAATTAAATATGACGGGCTAGCAGGATGTAAGCCAAGCTTTGGAATGCTAATCATCAATTACTGCATCCCCTTAGGGGAATCAAGGAGCGCTGTATGGCAGAGTGTGGGAGCAGGGAGCTTGGGGGTGGGGTCTGAGTGAGATGGAGAGTGTGAAAACAGCCCCCCCTAAACTCTCCATGTATGTCCCTAGGACACTTACCTTTCTGTAGCTGTCACAGGGGTGAGAAGCTTTCAGCTCAGCTCTTCTGAAGAGCTGGCGGGAGGGTCCTGACCTCCTCTTTGAGAAGAAACTCCTCTAAAAGGGAAAATTATGCTCTGAGCAGAGCAGGTAAACCCAAGATCAGCTTATATTAGGGCAGTAAATGCAAGTGCCTCTGCCAGAGAGCAGGCTGCAGTTCCCTGCCTGGAGAAGGCATCAGATGCCCACCTAGATGCAGGAAGGAAGTCCGGGGAGAAGGATGAGGTAGTCCATAATTGGAACAGGAGGTGCACTTGTCCATTCTTGCAAGCTTCTGCCCACCTCTCTGTTCCCAACCGGGCCTGGACCCCCTGCACACTGGCTGCATGTTGAATCACCTGCGGAGTTTAAAAGCACTGGAGCAGGACCCAACTGCCGCTGGCCTGGGGAGTGGTTTAAAGGCTCTACAAGTGCTTCTGACTGTGCAGCCAGGGTGGAGAACCGCCAGTCCAGCAAGAACCAGACTTCTGAGCACAGCCCAGAGGAAGGCAGGCAGCCGGGACTGGAGACTGCCTAAGTTGTTATGTGCTTCCATGAGCCTCATTGTACCCATCTCAAGGCCAACAACACAACAGTGTAAGGAGAGCAGTACAGATGTATATGGAGACCTATATGTGGATATTTACTTATTTAAAAATTATTGCAACATAATTTGTTCTGGTACTAGATCTCCAAAGAATTTTGAAGTTAGTTTCACTCTTCCCTTAGCTCCTGCCAGACCTTCCCGTGTTCAAGAGAAACTCTAAATGTATATTTTGATGGATATGAAATCTCCCAATTTTAATTAAAAGCTAACTCAACTTTAAAAAAATACTCAGTGAACTAGCAAAATATGTCTTATAAGCCTCCATGGGCAACTTTTGATCTCAGTGAGCCTAATGCCTGGGACTCCTAACCGTCCTCCTGATCCCTCAGGTCAATAGTCAGGTTAGACAAATTTGGTCTCATTTTTCCTAGGCTGACATGCAGAGGGTTCTGAATGAATAGTTGTTGAATGGACAGAGAGGGTAAATGGAGGAGCCCAGAACTCCCAATTAAGCATTATACAAAATAACTTAAGCATTATACAAAATAACTTATTCCTCTGAGTACAGAGGCCTGCATGCTGAAGCGTCTCTTTAGACCCTCATCAGACACGTGGGACCAGGGAGCTCTCTAGAAGGGGAGACACAGGATGTGGGCTGACTTGGTGTCTCCACTGTGCAAGACACTCTCTCTAGCTCTGCCTCTGGAAGCCAGAGGGCAAAGACACACAGGCCCAGTTTAAGGGCTGGGAAAACACAATAATTCCCACCTCACCCAGTGTTGTGGGATGTGCTCTCTCCCTCATACCCCAGTCCATAGATCATCTTCAGGTGTGATTACAGAGACGAATGTGGTCCGTGCCCACCACAACAATGAGCCAGACAGCAAGAGCAGCGTGCCTGGAGGGCAGCGGGCAGCTGCGGGGTCAGTGCAGGAGGCACACTCATAAAGAACTGTCAGTGGCATCTTCTGGCAAGTCTCGATGTTCACTGGCAGCCTTTAATACCCGTCACGTCTCAGTGCCACCGACTAGAGAGGGCGCCACCGCAGGAAGCTCATTTGACAGGGACAGCCTTTATTATTTCCTCCCTCCTTGAGAATCTTTTCCAAAGGTTCCTGTTGCCTGCTAGCCCTGCTCCCCACAGCAGTAAATAACTGTGTTCACACGAACCCTTTCCAAGGCTCCTCACCACAGCATCACTCCCGTTCCTGGCTCTGCTTGTGGGTTTTTTTTAAACTTTAAACAAAATTTTAATTTTTATCAACTGTATACATGTCCATAATTTAAACGGTCAAGTTAGAGCCACAGGATTCATAAGAAAAAGCATACCCCAAGTTCCACTCCCCCAAAAGCAATTGCTTTCTTTTTTCATATTTTCAGAAATATTCAATATTTGAATGTTGTAAATATATTCAAAGAGAACACATTTCATATGGCTTCAAAATAACAAAGCATAGGTAGTCTCTCTGAAAGAAGAAGATGGTATGTGGGCTCCTTTTTTGGTAACCAGGGATTCAAGCCAGAGGTGCTTAACCACTGAGCCACATCCCCAGCCCTCTTTGTATTTTATTTAGAGACAGGATCTTGTTGAGTTGCTTAGGGCTTCAGTAAATTGCTGAGGCTGGCTTTGAACTTGCTATTCTCCTGCCTCAGCCTCCTGAACCCCTTGCACCAATGCACCCACCTTCCTTTTTTTTTTTTTTTTTTTTTTTAATACAAATGTTTCCATACCCTGGAGGTCCGGTGCCTTTCCCTCTGACTCCCCCTCCCGCTGCATAGTCTTTCATGGTGGGGATAGCAGGGATGTGTCATCTCCTACTTAACCAGTCCCCAGTGAAAAGCTTTTAGATTGTTTCTGTTCTTCTGTTCAAACAGTGCTGCGGTCCCTGTCCCTGTCCCGCTGATGTGGTATGCCAGGAGCCTGCCTGGCAGAAGCTGAGGCCAAGTCGGGGAGGCTGGCTCTCAGGAACTGTGCATTTCACATTTTGCTATTTGGGAGTCTGTCAGTTCACACTTCCTCTGGCAAATGTGTCAAAGTGCCTGTGTCCCCCCACCTTGTCCAGCACAACAAGACTTGAAGATCGTCAGGCAAACATTATAGACCTTTCTTTTGATCTGTATTTTCATATTTCTAAACTGTACACTTAATCTGCTGTGTCTTAATTTCATTACCAAAATCATCTGTTGCCTTGCTGCTTTGAAAGATCTCTGGCAAGCATACAGCAGCTCCTCCTCTCCCCTTCCCCTGCTTACAGCCTCTCTTTATATCAAATCCGTGTGGGCATCTTAGCTATAGTTCAGAGCCACATCATGCAGTACGCCATGATCGGCTTTCTTTTTTCCTATCCTTTTTCCTAAGGTCAAAATTTAACTTAGTTTTCTGTATACCTATTATTTGTTGAATTTCTGCGTACTTATCACTGGTTCCTCCACCTCACTTTTGTTAGAGGAGCACAGTTTCTCTGAATTTGGTCTGATGCATGTGGTGAATGAGTTTCTTTTCCCTGAAGTCCTCATGGGGGGCCTGGTCACTCCCCAGCCCTGCACTGCTCTCCTTCTAGGGCTTCTCATCATAGTGTCCAAGGAATTCTCCTTCCTGTTCCATGCCAGAGGCTCTGTTGCCTGGATTGCATATCTTTCCTTTGTCTTAGTTTAGTCCTTTGTTTTGGTGGGGCACTTTTCCTGGTAGTTTCTTAGGAATGCTTTGGAGGTAAACTTTTAGAGATTCATGCCTAAATGAAAGTTTCTTCATTTTGTCCCACACTTAACTAGTGGTTTACTCTCTGGCCAGGAACTAATTTTCCCCTCAGCATTTGGAAGGAGGTATTCCATTATCTTCTAATTCCTAGCCTTGCTTTTGGAGAATCTCCCATGAATCTGATGCTTGGTTTCTGTGCTCGCCTGCTTTATCCCCTCCAGAACACTTAATTAAGTCTTCTGAAGTGCCTCAGTTTCATAACATGCTTCTCTGTGGATCATTTCTCCTTCATCATGGTGGCTACTCGGTGCACTCTGTAACTTGGAAACTTAAGTCCTTTGTATCTGGAAACTTTCTCATGTGCCTTTGGCAGTTTCTAGCTCATATTTTCTCTGCTCTTTCTTATTGGAACATCTAATTATAGAGGTGGGTCTTCTAGTTTGAGTTTCTCATTCTCTCATCTGTTGTTGTCATTTTGACGTCTTGGTAAAGTGTGTGCATGTGTGTGTGCGCGTGTAAGTACTGGAAATTGAACCCAGGGTTGCTCTACCACTGACCTGCGTCCCCAGCCCTTTTATTTTGTGACAGAGTGTCACTAAGTTGCCAGGCTGGCCTTGAACTTGTCATCCTCCTGACTCAGCCTCCTGAATAGCTGGGATTACAGGTGTGCATCACCACAACCAGCTTCCACTTAAGCTTTCTACCCTTTTGTTGAATTATTAATTCAGCTCATAGTTTTAATTTACAGGAGCACTTTCTTATTTCCCAAATGTTCCTTTTTTATATCATTTTATTCTCATTTCAAAGGTAGAATGATGCTTTCTTTCATCTTTCAGAGGATAACAGATTTTTTTTCTTAAATTTCCATTCTGCCTACTAAATTGTATCTATGTTTCCTCGGAATTATTTTCTTCTGTTTACTTTGTCTTTATTTTTCATGTTAGAGTTTTTCGTTGATGACCCTTGGTGAGCTATTCACCTGTAAACCTTAGACTTTGAGAAAGCTGGCCAGAAGCTTCGTAGATGGGCTGTGGGCTTTCTTGAGGGTTATCAGGCAGGGACAGGTCACGCAGGTCAGCACCCCCTCGCTTTCGATCCTCCTTACTGGAGTGCTCTTTGAGCTCTGTCTGGCCAACTCCTCCATTCATGTCAGGTCTTAGCTCAGATGCCACTTTCCAGAGACTATCTTGAGTGTATTATGCAAAGCAGCACCCCTCTTGGTCTCCTCACACTGCTTTCCACTTCCCCATAGCACGTTTAAGTGGTCAGCCTGTCTCCCTCCCACTGGAAGGCTTTGCTCTCTGCTCTGTCCCCGCAGCCTATTTTCAGTAAGCACTCAGTCAGTATTTACCTAAGGAAGGAGGGCAGGACAGAGAGCAGGAACGGTGGTCAGCACCTTCAGGTCTTTTCTCCAGTCTCCTGCCGTGGTCTGAGTCTGGGTCTCAGGGGCCTAAAGGGAGACGGAGGGAAGGGGCATGGGAGTCTCCTCTTCTGGGACCTGTTAAACTCCGTGTAACTCCTCTGCTCAGCTGCCACAGGATCTCAGCCTCTGCTGTGCCTGGTCCCCCCAGGGTTCAGCCTTTCTCTGTCCAAGGTCTCCGAGTGATCTTGCCAAGGCAAAAGGGGTTTTACCCCACTGTGTAGGAAGGAGGGGGGATTTGGGGAGTGCTCCTGCTCCTTTGACCAGCCTTCAGCCAGTCCTCCCGGTGCTGTCCCTGCTCACCGGCCTGTGCAGCCAACTGGGGACTTGAGGGCTGAAGCTCTCCAAGGTGTGCAGTGAGTCCACTGTGTGCATGGCCTTCTCCCCAAGGTGTCAGCCAGATGTTCCTCATCCTTCCTCTTTGTTTTGTGGTTGTGTGTGTGTGTGTGTGTGTGTGTAAGGCATACATATTTGTGAAGCGTACATTAAAGTTCTTCACCACTCTTTCAGTGGAAGGGACAAAGATTAAGCCATGGTTTATTTAGCCATGTTTAACTGACATTCTGGCTCCGGGTAAATAAAGACTTCTTTTTTCCCTCTTCCCAGGGTTCCTCAGGTATTCAACAGAAGGTTCTAGCATTTGCATTCTCTCATAGCATATACAACAGAGTCACAGATTTTCCAGATCCCTTGGCACAGGTCCCCTAGGAGGACGCAGAACAGGGCTTCGAGAGGCACACTGGGTGAGCTCTGGCCTGTGCAGTAGGGCCTCATAGATAGCAAGGGCAGGTCCTCCCCCACCTGGTGACTCCCCTGTTTTGCTACTTCCTTAGACAAAGGTGCAGCTGTCCTCAACCAGCAGTGCCACCTGGAAAATCCACAGCCCTACCAGGGGAGCAGCTTCACTTTCCCACATTTTTATAACTGTGGTTAAGTTAATTCTACCTCTGGCAAGTTCCTTCACACAAACACAGAAACTGTTTTTATCTCTTTCTTCTCTCCTCTCCCCCTTTATTTCAAGAGCTGTTTAAAATACATAAGGAATAAAAAGTGATATAACATTCAGTCACGTCCTCCTCCCCAGGATTGGCCGTAGTTAATATTTTTCACATACACTTCAGGCTCTTATTGTAACCAAAGCAGTGAGACATTCCAGTTAGTGCTAAAGCCTCCTTTGTTCCCTTCCCTCCCTCTCCTCAGAGACCACCACTGTCTCAAATTGAGCACATACACTTCCAGAATATTTAAGAATATTTAACAAGCACGTACATTTCATGGAGAATGTGTAGCTTCAAGTGAGCTGTCCCACATTCGCACAGGGTCCCAGACCTTGCTGCTCAGTGCAGCCCCTGTGTTGGGATTCATCTCCTGGACTCATCTCTGTGGAGGAGCGCCCACCACACTGGTCACCACAGGAGGGGACATAAAGATATACTAGTGGGGCTGGAGCGGGGCTCAGTGGCAGAGTGCTTGCCTGCCGTGTGTGAAGGCCTGGGTTCCATCTCTAGCACCACCAAGAAAGAAAAAGACATACTGGTGTTAGCCAGCATACACTGTGCTTTCCCCACAAGCCATATTCCTTGGGTTTTCTGGTGAATCCATATAACCCTACACATTAAGAGGGTTTCCTCCAGGAAAACATATAGGAAATTAGATTCCAGGGCCAATTGCTTGCTGGTTCGTGTGGGATCCCCATGGTTCTTGCCACTGTCACCTCCAGCCCTGGAGTCATGACACACCTGTGAGTGAGGCGTCACTAATACTCTAGGGCCCAGGAAAATAAAACCCAGGGGATGGGGCTGGGGTTGTGGCTCAGTGGTAGAGCACTTGCCTAGCACATGTGAGGCACTGGGTTCAATCCTCAGCACCATATAAAAATAAATAAATACAAGTACTGCATCCATCTACAACTAAAAAATACTATAAAATTTTTTTTAAAACCAGGGGACAGTGAGTGGTCAGTGCCCCCCACACCCCTTATTATTGGAAAATTCCTCATTGTTCTTTGGTGGAAAGAGCACAACTAACAGACATTGCTTTTTCATTCTTGACCGCACACCTGGCAGCTCTGGGAAGCTGCACAGATAGCGTGTCTTCTCTGCCCCCTTCCTCACCTCTGAACTCCTGTTGGCTGCTCACCTACCCGGCAGCTTGTCTAGGGACCCAGATATCGTCTGCGTGGTCTGACTCACTGGGCCCCTTTCCCTCACCTTCAGCAGCCACCTGCTGTGTTCCCACTGCATCCCATGATTTTATGTGCATGAGAGCATTTAATCCTCATTCCTCAAGCAGGAGCTTTAGGAAGATTGTTTTCAATCCCTTGTTTTTCTGGTGTGCTTGATTAGTACTCTGGCAACAACATAATTTTGTTTTCTATTTTTAAACTTTATATATATAATATTTCAAACTTATTATGAGTTAAATTGAGTTTTGTGGGTGGGCCTGGGAACCCCATCAAAATTTATAGCTCTATTTCTTTGGAAAAATTGCCTTCAGGCATCACACAACCAATTACAAGGGAAGTTTGGAACACCACCAGTTTGTAAGTTGGGTCCACTGTACTGTTTGCATTGTTCTCTAATTAGTTTGTGGAAGGATAGTTAATCTCCCTGGTGAGACAATAAACTTCTGAAGGGCGGGCACTACATCTTGCAAGGATTCCCCATTACACCCAGCAGGTGCCAAGCTCAAGAATATATCAACACATTCTTGTTTAATTCTTCTAAAGCCCAACTGCTTGTCTGCCTCAAAGAAATGGTGCTGATGGCCGTCACCTGGGCCCTGATGGCCACTGACCCATCACTGTCAAACTTGATGACTCCTAGATGAGGCCCAGGGAAGTGGTATGTCTGTTCCAGGTTCATTAATTTTTTCTGGAACTTAATATATGCCAACACTGTTCGGGGTGTTTTACATTTGTTAATGTATTTAATCTTTTTTTTTTTTTTGGTACTGGGGATTGAACTCAGGGGCACTTGACCACTGAGCCACATCCCCAGCCCTATTTTGTGTTTTATGTAGAGACAGGGTCTCACTGAGTTGCTTAGTGCCTCGCCGTTGCTGAGGCTGGCTTTGAACTCACGATTCTCCTGTCTCAGCCTCCCTAAGTGCTGGGATTACAGGCTTGAGCCACCGCGCCCGGCTAATGTATTTAATCTTAATAAAAATATTTTAAATAGTTGTTTTCATTATTCCCATTCTACAGATAGATGACCAGAGAGGCTAAGCAATTTGCCTAAGGTCATAGAATTGTTGAAACTGAGATTCAAACTCACGCAGCCTGGCTCCAGGACGCGAGCTCTTGACCATTGTGCCCCTTGCCTGTGAAAGGCCAGGATAAAACCTTTCCTGTCAACTGGAAATGCTTTCCATAAGGACACAGTGCTGGCATTTTCACCAGCTTCATACCATGTGATCGGAGTCAAATCCTTGGGCAGCAGGCAAGGTAGATATATTTTTCTGCACATACATAAATATTCTACTAATATTCAAACAGTATGGAAAAGTAAAAAAGTAAAGTAAATGATTCTCAAAATTCTTCCATCAAAGCTAAGATCTTGGTTGATGTATTGGCATTCTATGAACGTTCCTCTGAGAGTACACATGTACGTTGGGTGTCACGGGACCTCTTTCCAGATGCATTGACAGATGAAAAAACTACATCTTAGGAAAGTGTCCTATACAAAGCTAACTTTGTACAGCTTTGTCCTGTACAGAGCTAACAGGTGCAGGGTTGGGATTTTGGTCCTGTGTAGAGTTTTCAGTTGATGGTAAACTCTCAAAGTGCACATTTATTTTTAGACCCCATTCCTCCTGTTCAGATGCCTTCCTCCCCGGACCCAGTCCTGGTGTTGAGCTGAGAGGGCTGCCATGGCTGAGGCTGTTATCTTTCTTGGAAACTGCCTACTCAAGAGGAGACTCTGGGTACATGGCGGGTGCTTATGCAGCTCTCAGTAAAAAAAGCTGCTATTGAGCTTTCTCCTGGACCAAATCTCCTGGCCCTATGAAGTCTCAGCTGAGGTGGTGTCCTTTGAGGATGCACAGTAATTACAAACGTGGCTCAGTCGTGGTGATGCTCTTCCAAAGCCACCTTTTCTTTCCCTGTTGAGCAGCATTTCTTAAAGAAGTTCAAGGGAAATGCAATCTGGTGGCTGGGGAGAGTGGTGCGTTACCTCCTCCCGGCCAGCTTCCTTCCTGCAGATACTTTGGACTTGGAATTGGTATCTACTTCTGCTGAAAATGAAATCATATATTCAACTCTCAGGCTGTGTTAGTGAAAATGAACTCTAATGTGATTAGATATTAATGCAGCATAATGGAGGATTGGTAGTAAATTGAGACCTTCTGATCTTATTACTCCACAAATGCTCCCTCCCACTCAGGCTGCTGTCCTGCCCAGAGCCCTGTGCCCAGCAAGCCCAGGGCAAGGAGAAAAGAGCCGCGGGGGAGGGGAGAAGGTGGAAAGCGGGATCTGAGTCAGGCTGCTCTGAGGCCCTGACAGGACCACTGACTGCCAGCCTCACTTCCACCCTCCCCTTCGCACTGTGCAGGGGGAGGGGCAGGGCCACACCTGTGGAGGACCCAAGCTCCCAAGTGTAAAGTCTTACTGTAAATCCTGAATCACTAAAAGATAGACAGACAAGGGGCTAGGAAGCTAAATCTCCATTATGTCTGCTCTGCTCCAACCTCCCTCCCCTCTGTAATCCTTTTGTGAAATGGTGACTTAAACCGAATAATAGTGGCCACAGCTGCTATAACTTGTGCTGGTTGATCCCTTTCCTGGTCTGGGAGGCAGGAGGTAGACCAGCTTTAGTGGGTGCTGTCAGCTTCCTTTAGGGACAGGAATGGGACACTTAGCTCAAAAGCGGCAGCCAGGCCTGTGGAACCCCAGGACCTTGCATACCTCCCGGACTGCAGGTTGCATCCCACCACAGGCTTGTCAGAGGAGCTGGGGGTCTGGGAGGACCAGAGTCTCCTGCCAAGAAATGGGCAAGAATGCAGGCTCTCAGGATGTCGGATGGCATCTCCTCCGTGTGTGAATAATGACGTTTTGACAAGGAGAGCGCTTCTTCTTACTCGGTTTTCAGAAAACTGCTTTCAGAGGCACCGTCTTTGCACACAGGATGGTAACGACTTTTTAATGACCTTAAGAGGACTGATGTCCAGGCAGCAGTGAATCAATCTCAGTGGGAGGCTCGTAGTGAGAGAGAAGATGGAACACCTGAAACCAGAGGGGGAAAAGCAAACTGCAAATACGTGTATTTTCTTTGCTAGCATTACTTGGTAATTAGACAATTACAGGAAACAGCTTCGCAGCAGCTGGCATTTCCACTGTGTGAACGGAGGAGGGATGGCAAAAACTGTGAACTCCTCACATTTATTATAGAAAATATTATTGGAGTTTACAGTCGTGGGTGCCTCGTGCTCCTCCAGCGCATGCTGATGAGCTGCTGGGCCCTAGCTGAGAGCCAAGCGCCTCCTCTCCAAGTTTGTTTGGGGTCTGCTCTGCTGGCTTTTAAATGAGTTGGCCCTGCCCAGCTCATCAGAGCAGAGTTGCCTTTAAAATATTGGGTTTGCTTCTGAGGCCTCCCAGAGACAGGATGTGTGTTTGGAAATGGGAAAGCTGGAGGCCAATGGAGGGGGTCCCTGCCAGCCCCCAGGTGCCCTCTGTGGCACCATAGTGAATGCCTCCCGCCCCCACTGCTCCCAGCCCAAGTGCTGGGCTTGCCCCACCCCTGCCCTGCTGAAACATTGTCCTCTTGGAAGCCTCCAGGACCTGCTCCCTCTCACGCACTCTGATGAGTTGCTCCTTGTCATTCTTCAAAGGGCCCTCTGGGGTTACTACGATCCCGCCCCGTGTTATAGATGAGGAACCGTATTTTTTGAGTTCCCACCATCCTTGATTATGTTGATATTTGGCCACACTCTCGTCCCATCCAACATGGTCTACACTTGGTGTTCACTTTTAGAGAGCTTTATAAAAATCCTAAGTGACAATCATAGGGTGTGGGGTGCCCTCTTTGATGAGATGTTGGCCTGAATGGGACACTGTATGTTCCTGCCTCTCTCTGGTGCCACTCTGCCTACAGCCCCACCCTTCCTACCGCACACCCCCCACAGGCAGGAGGCCCCTCCTTGGACCACACTATCAGCCAGGCTGGTGGCCTTGCTGTCAGGTCGACTGCACCATGTAACCAGGAGAACTGTTGTGTTTCCTCTCATAGGTCCTGGCAGTCGGTGACATTTGAAAGACAACCTGCCTCCTTTATTCGAATCGTTGGAACACACAACACAGCAAATGAGGTAAGGGCCTCTTTTCATGAGCAGCGCTGTGCCCTCTTGTGATGTCCAGGTAAACGGTGCACCGAGCTGAGCGGAACCGTTGGCTCTGCCTGCTAATGGCCTGCTGTTCCGACAGCTCTGTGCAGAAGAAAGCCCCGCTCTGGCCCACAGGGCTGTCTGTCGTTACCGCGTCTGGATGTGTCCTCACTAGCAAACGAAGCCAGCACCTACTGCTCTGCTCATTTTTCCCGCCTCTTTGCAGAACCCGCCATCACAGAGCCCTGAGCGGTCAGGCAGCCTGCCCCTCCCCTGGGAGTCCTCAGCCTGCAGGCAACAGGGGGTTCATGAGGGCCCTTAGCACTCGGAGCAAGGTGTCCAGTGGATGGCCTTGCTATTAGTGTGGTGTGCTTATCTCTCACTTTGATGTCCTCGTCCCATGTGTAGTATGCACCTCTGAAGGGACCGCTGGTCAAAGCCGTGACATGTAAGGGGTAACAATGTGGAAATTCAAGAGGTAAATGAGAAAGAAGCTCAAAAGTGAAAATGATCCTACAGTTTCACTCTTCTGTGCACCTTGCTCAGTTCTGCCCAGGACTGGCTTTGTGGGTGTCCACCAGAGCAGTGGCCTGGGGCCCCGTGCCTGGGACTCTGCAGCACCACCTTGAAATCCTTGGCGTTTTTACCTTTGAGTCCTGTTTTATGAAGCCCTGTAAGACAATGGAGCATGTGCTCAGGGCTCACTGCTGCCCCACTTCCTGCTGCTTCCCGCCTTCCCAGACCTGGCTCTCACCACAGGCTCCCTAGGCCCTGGCGTGGGTGCTGGAGGGCTAGGGTCTAGTGTGAGTCCTGAGTGCTACTAACTGGATAGGGCCCTGTTCACCGTGAGGGGCTGCATTGACCTGAGGATGTTCCCATGAAGTGAGTACAACATTAAGTAGCAAATAAGCATGGCAGAGGGAGAGAGACTGAGAAAGAAAGGTGATCACTGTTTTCCTGCCTTTTGAACCTAAGGCTCTACATTTGCATTTTGCAATTGGACCTGCCTATTACAGAGCTGGCCTAGCTTATGCATTGCGTTTGTGAAATCAGGGTTCTCCCAGAGCATCATCAAGGTGTGTCTGGCACTTCAAAGCTTCCTAAGAAGCCAAAATATTTTAAATGTGAGTAATGTGTCTATACTCCAAGAAACTCAGGAGGCTGAGGTAGGAGGACTGCAAGTTCAAGGCCAGCCTCAGCTACTTAGCTAGACTGTGTCTCAAAAGCTAGGGATGTATGTAGCTCAGTGGTAAAGGGCTCCTGGGTTCAATCCCTAGTGCCAAAATAAATAAATAAAAATAAAAATAATGCAATAGTTTAGATTCATTTTGCCCTTCCCTTTTTAAATAAAAATGATGCATACCCACAGTGTGTTTCCTGTGGAGAGGAGTTATAAACAGAAACGTGAGCTTTTTCTCTTGTCTCTTGATTTTAGAACAAACCTAAAAATTATAGTAGTAAGCTAATTGTTATTTTTAAAAGCAAAAATCAAAAATCTAAACATCAGGTCATGAAAGCACTTTTTTTTCTTACTTTGTGATGTAACAAAAGTAAGTTTTTAATCTACATTTTAGATATACATTTGATATCTAACCAATAATATTGTAATAATTCTGCCAACAAATTCCAGTTTTTCTTGCCACTTAAGCTACATTATGTGTTACTTACTAAAGCTGAGAAAAACTGAAATTTATCTTTATGAGTAACATGTTGAACTAAAATTAAATATTTTTCATTTGCAATTTTTACTTCTAGTATAATACAGCTCCCTAAAAAAGACCAGTTTTTTACTTCATGGCCTAAATAGAACTCTGAAATTACACAACAGAAGGAATTCTCAAATCTGGAGAAGCTGAGAACTTCAGCTGTGTGTCTGGCCAGGTTCTCTTCCAGGCCTGAGCTCAGTCCCACCTCGTCACCTCTGGGAACAAAGGAATGAAAAAAGAATCTTGGACATTTTATTTCAAAGCTATTCTAGATGGAGAATAGCTTCCTAGACAAGACTGTCAAGTTGGCATGCAAAACCTCTTTTCCATGAGGAGTTTCCCAAAAATATCCATGCAGGGCCCAGCCCCTCAGGTGGATACAGAGCCAGTTTCCATGGTGGGCCAGCAGGCACGAGTGACCTGGTGATTGGTCTCATTTGGCTGATGAGTAACTTGCTCCTTGCCTTATTGAATCAGTTATTGATCAGGAAAATAAAGCTTCAACGTGGTGTTTCCAACTGGGAGACATTTTAAATCGTAAAATAAATGATGAACAGGATCATAAGACAAGATCCATAAACTGTACCATCCTCAGACACACAGGAGGACATAATGAAGTTGGTTTCCCAGGGTGTCAAGGATGTAGCAGACTCTCAGAATGATCTGCTGTTGCTCAGAGGCTCTGGGACATCCTTTAGAAGAAGCAGTATCACCTGCCTTAGAGCAGTGGCAGTCCAGAGGTGGGAGGGACAGGCTGCTGCCTGGGAAGGAGGATGCCTCTGGCCAGCTGGGTAGGAGTCCTGGGAGGTAGCACTAGAGGAGATGCCCAGACAGTAAGGTGCTCACTGCGGCATGGCACAGCCAGGGAAAGGGGAGTCCAGGACAGTCCTGATGTGTAGTCCTATGGGAGCAGAACTGTGCTATCAGAAATAGGAGTCAGGGCACCTCTTTCTCACTGCAGAGGGTGGCCTGGAGGGTTGCAGGGTTTCCAGGTCTGTCTCCACTTGGTCGTCAGGCTATAATACCAGTGGCTCTTAGCCTGGGCTGAAGGAGCAAAACACTGTCACCTGGGTGCCTGAGCAGCTGACATTCATTTCTCCCAGCTCTGTGGGCTGGAAGTCTGAGGTCAGAGTGCCAGCAAGGTCTGGCGCTGGGAGGGGTCCTCTTCCTGTCCCTGCCCTCACTGGCCTGTCTTAGTGCAGGCTCTCAGAGAATGAGTGAGCTCCCATCTCCCTTTCCCTTCTTGTAAGGACAGTGATCCCATCAAAGGGGCCCCACCCTCATTATCTTATCAAAACCTAACCACCCCCAAAGTTTCTGCTTTCTACTACCAGTCCACTGGGGATTAGGGTTTCAATGTATGGGTCTGGGAGACCCAGACATGCAGTCAGTTGTGGTGGCCGTCATTTCTGGCAGAGCCAGGACTTGTTTTTCTTTACTACTGGGTTTTCGTGAACCCAGAGGCTTTTTGCAAATTGCCAGAAATATAGGGGAAATTGGCTTTTACCACAGAGAGGTAAAATTGTGTGTGTGCATAAAAGAAAAGAAAAATGCGAAGCCGGGTGTGGCGGCGCACGCCTGTAATCCCAGCACTTTGGGAGGCTGAGGCAGGAGGATCACAAGTTCAAAGCCAGCCTCAGCAAGGGTGAGGCACTAAGCAACTCAGTGAGACCCTGTCTCTACATAAAACACAAAATAGGGCTGGGGATGTGACTCAGTGGTCGAGTGCCCCTGAATTCAATCCCCAGTACCAAAAAATAAGTTCTTTCCATGCTGTATTCCCTCTAGCTGCCATCCTGTTTCTCTCTTCCTTTCATGATAATGTTTTCTTTTCATTGCTGTCTCTACTTCTCCTCCACCGTCCTTTCCTGAACTCTTTCTACTTAGGCACTTTCTTCTATTTGCTGAATTCCTCTTCAAGATAACTTACAAGCCAAGCACAGTGGCGCAAGCCTGTAATCCCAGCACTTAGGAAGGCTGAGACAGGAGAATTGCGAGTTCAAAGCCAGCCTCAGCAACAGCAAGGCACTAAGCAACTCAGTGAGACCCTGTCTCTACATAAAACACAAAATAGGGATGGGGATGTGGCTCAGTGGTCGAGTGCCCCTGAGTTCAATCCCCGGTACCAAAAAAAAGAAAGAAAGAAAAGTGTGGATAGATGAGCCCTTTGCCACGTCCCCAGGCAGGTCTGCTTGCTGCCAGACACTGCGGCATCCCCAGAGGGCTGGCAGAGCAGGGTGGGAGCCCTGTGTGGAGCACTTCTGGGAGTGGAAGAGTTTTCAGGGAGGTGGGAGCTGTTTCCACAGAAGGTGAAAAGTGGCTCAGGGAGAGTGTAAGTGGCCAGAGCTGCCTGTTCTTTAGAGAGACCCTGGCCAGGATCCCAGTGAGTTGATGGTGCAACCTCCCACTGTCCAGGTGCTGTTAGAGTAGCAGAGGGCAGATGCCCAGCAGTGAGTGGAATCAGCTTCTGAAACCAGACAAGTTGGGATTTCTTGCCCACTGTGGGTCGTGTCTGTCTCGCTCCAGTGGGCCAGGCCTCCTGCATCCAGAGAGGCTCTGGCATCTGCTGGCTACAGGGTGGTTTTCCCCTTTCTTTCCATCAGCTGGGTCTTGGGCATCAGCAGCCTCGCTGACTGTGGAGGCTCAGATTTCTCCTCACCTGTTCCGCAGGCTTTTGATTTCCTACAGCTCCCCAGGCCCCTCCTCTGGGAAGCCTGCGTCTGCTACTGGCATCTGTCTCTCATCTTCTTTCGTGAGCACCACAGCAATGAATTCATTTGATTTTTTAGCTTCATTTATTACTTCTGTCAATAGGGTCCCTTAATGCTGGCCTCTGAAGACGCCTGCTTCCTCCCGCCCCTGCTCCTGTGTGCTTGGCGCCGCCCTCATCTGCTCAGCGCCTCACACCTCTCGCCTGTCGTCTCCTCCAGTGTGTCTTGCCGTCCCTTTGCCCTACCGTCTCCAGCGTGGGGCCTGTTCTCACGGGTCTGCTGTCCCATGTGAGATGGCAGGCCCTCGCGTGGGCTTTCCACGTTTCTGCCCACTCCCAGGACTGCCTGTGTCTTCCCCCTGTGCCTGGCACCAGATGGCAGGCCTGTCAGTTTGTCTTTGAGCTTACCCACCATCCGCTTCAGTTGGTCAGCTGATTCTCCAGTGCCTGGCCTATGGCGACCAGGCTCATACTTGGCTATTCCTCAGCCACTTTTTGGTGGTCTCCGTGTCCAACTTAGCAAGCTTGTGTGCATTCTACATGGTACCCCCTTGCCTCCATGGCTGATTATCTCTGAGCCGCTTGTGGGAAGGAAAGCATTGCTCCCCTTTCTAAACCTCTGTGGTCTGAAAAAGGTCAGAAACTGGCTTTGTCACTACCCCTGCAAACACCAGGGCAGACCTTCAGTTCCAGCCAGTGAGTGCTGCAGAGCATGCCTGGCATCTCCCATCAGCCCCTTCTCCCTCATCTGATGATCTTAGTAAAGTAACAAAGGCGCACACCTGTATCCTTGAGTCCACAGAATTCAAACAAGATCGAGTCTGGGGCCCAATGAAAATCAGTCAGTGGTATTAAAAGTGATAGAAGTTGTGTCTGTTCCTTGTTTTGGTTTTTATGAAACCCTGGGTTTAAGAGAAAGTTCCAGAGTGATCGTTCAGTAGGCAGGGAGCTGAGGATTAAAAGGACTGCAGGAAGAGCGAGCTCTGTGACACAGAAAGGCAGGGCTCCAGCCACAGGGACACGGGGAAGCTTTCACCAGGTCAATAACAGAAACTGAGAACAGCGCTGGCGGGCGGCAGGCGCCCTTAGTATTGCACTGTGCTCACTGGGCTCACGTGGCAAGGGGAGAGGCGGTGTGGCGGGCACCCCGGCGTCTTCCACAGCTAGCGTGTGCCCAGCGTGTGCGGTAGAGTGCCTGTTAGCCAAGCAGATGGATGACGGATCAATCTGTAGGACCATCTCTGCTTCTCCCAGCTAGTCATCTTGAAGGACAGCAGAGAACATGGATAGTAAGATTATATTCATCTGGGTGTGGTGGCACATGCCTGTAATTCCAGCAATGTCAGAGGCTGAGGCAGGAGGATTGCAAATTTGAGTGCAGTCTCAGCAATTTAGTGAAACCCTGCCTCAAAAATAAAAAATAAATAAATAAAAAAGGCTATGGATGGGGTCCAGTTAAGCACCCTGGGGTTCAGTCCCTGTTAACAACAAAAAAAGAGATTACATTCATATAAATTTCAAAAACAGTCAGTATTTAACTCCCGCATTTATGCCTGCACAAGGGGGAAAATGCTAAGAAAAATAAGGCAAGGGAGCAACTGCTATCTCAGGCAGAATTGTGGCTTCCTTGGGGTGGGGGCTTGGAACCTGGGGCACGTGGGGGCCCAGCTTCTTGACCCAGGTGTTGTTTACGTGGGTGTTCATGGCATAATTATTCAACAAACTACCTTTCTATTTTACGTACCTTGCAGTATATAGTTTTCACAATAAAAAGTTTTAGTTTTAAGCAAAAAAGAAACTTTGATTAGGAAACAGAAGCTGAGAAATGCTAATTAATCTGTGCATGGTCACCTGCCATTGAGTGTCAGAGCCAGGAATTGAATCCAGGCAGGCTGGCTGTCAACACCCTGGCTGCTGCGTCTCCCAGGAAAGCCTGGTAAAGAGCAGAGGGCAGAGTTCCCCTGTTGTGCCCTGGCCCACAACTCAAACACCCAGTCAGACTTGGTGAGTAGGCAGCTCCCCTAGGCTCACACTGCTCAGGAGCCCCTGTTAGGTCAGAGGGGACACTGGGGAGGGCCCTTCCCACAGGGATTGCAGCCTCACTGCCTGGTGGACATCACCCTCATGAGGTGACATTTCAGATGGCCATGCCCAGTTGATGGTGAGGGGTGAAGGGCCGCGGATGAGCTGCAGACACCACAGCTCTTCAGGGACGGGCTGGCCCCAAGAGGGAGGTCTGTAAAATGGATCCAGGGAGCCTGGCCCTTGGGGTTGGGTCTACATGAATGAGAGGAGGGTGGGGTGCAGATCGCGTGTAGCTCGCCGCCCGCGTGTGAGGAATGGAATGGACCCGCGAGCTTGCCACGGGAGGGCCCGCACAAGCAGCACCAGCAGGACACAAAGTCTGCAAGTGGCTGTTGAGCTGCCCTCCAGGACCACTCAGCTCAGCCTGGAGTGAAGCAGAATTTATTTACAGGCTCTGTCAGGCCAGGGAGTGGCTCTGGGCTCTCAGTGCCACCCCCGTTCCCATAGCAACATGTGGCTCTAATGGAAAAAAAAACCCAAGGAAACAGATTCTGTTTAAAAAAACAAAAACTAAATGTTCCTTCCTGGCCTGGTGATGATTCTTTTCCAGACCTTCTCTCCGGATCTGACCTCACCCTGCCTGGCTCCCCAAACACTTTGCCTGGAGGACCCTCCTCCAGAGGGTTTTCGTCTAGGCCCAGAAGGTGCCTCTGAGCAACCACTTGCTCCCAAGGCCAGAATTCCCCATGAGGCAGCAGCAGGGAGAAGCAGCCCTACCCCGAGAGCTGCTGGTCTGCAGGGAGGGATGGCCTAGCCTCGAGGTTCCACTGCTGCCCCAGGGAGAGCCTGGCGCTCTGAGGTGTCCTGTCCAGGGGCTGGGGAAAGGCTGTGCACAGGGACACCTGCTCAGGCGCAGGAGTAGCCCAGACACACCCAGGCTGGAGGTGGCACCATGGATGGCCTGTGTGGTATATGCCAGAACAGGGTGCTGGGCCAGAGAAGGTGGCACAGGAGTGGCAGGGAACAGGGCATGGGGACAGTTGGGCCCAGTGGCATACATCTGTGAGCTTGCATGATAGTCCCAGCAAGAGGCTCAGACTGGGTCCCACCCTACACTACAGCACTTTGGCGGGGGCCGGTAGGGACTGATACTAGGGAATTGATCCAGGGGTATACTACCACTGAGCTACATCCCCAGCCCTTTCTATTTTTATTTTGAGACAGAGTCTCGCTAAGTTGCCCAGGTTGGCCTTCCACTTGTGATCCTCCTGAGTCTGCCTCTCAAGTCACTGGGATGCCAGGTGTGTGCTCCCATGCTGGCTATACTGCAGTGCTTGAGGGCAGAGATGGTGTCGGCTTCTTTGTGTCTCCGGCATCTATCCCAAGGCATGGCATGCAGTTGCCCCTTCACACTTCAAATCAGGGCCAGAACTTTGGTGCGGGTTTCTGAACAAAATGAGCCCTAGGGAATCATTCGAAGCCACCCAGAGCTGGAGAGCAGGGAGAGCTGGAAGTGGCTCCAGGGCTGTTCCCCTATCCTTGGGGAATGGACAGTGGAGTTGGTGAGAACGTCAGAAGCTTTGTTGCATGAAAATATAGGGCAGGGAGGAGCCTTGAGATGAGTGATCCAAACCAAAAAACACAGATTTAAGGATTACACAGGCGATAACATCAAGGCCAGGTGGCTCAAAAGAGTCCAGGGGCAGGGAGGGCCTAGAAGGGAGGTCTGAGGAGCTCTGCACAGCGGGAGGCGGTGCTGGCAGGCAGGGAGAAGGGAGGAACAGAGGGTCCTGGTGTCTGCTCCCACCCAGGTCACTTTACCTCCCTGTCTCAC
Organism: Geosciurus inauris; assembly: GCA_004024805.1. NCBI lineage: Eukaryota > Metazoa > Chordata > Mammalia > Rodentia > Sciuridae > Geosciurus > Geosciurus inauris. Next base: position 129,707 of record PVHX01002785.1, on the reverse strand, counting down.
AGGACACTCACCTTTAAGGAGAGTGAACTAGATGTTAGAGGTCCCCCCACACACACACTGAGACAGGAAGAAGAAAAATATTTCATTTCTTGCATAATCATAAAAGAAGACCTTTTTATGGGCATCTTTCTGCTTAAGCTTCTGTTATGAAAGATTTTATCCGGGAACCAGGAAACATGACACAACACTGAATACATGTCATTGCTTCAAAGGCTGCACCATTTTCAGACCTGTTATGTTGGGGCAGCTTAATTCTGCATACTCCACGGCCTGGGAGGAAGTGCCCACAGACCTGGGCAGGCGAGTGCCCATCAACCATGAGGCAGATGGAAACTTCCAGCTCCTGAGGATGACCTCGGTGCCCCCATGCAGAGCTGGCAGTTTGGAGAGGGGACAGAAATCTCCATGCAGCTGGAGCTCTTTGAGACAAAAGGCGCACGTGGAGCCTGGTCAGCTGAGGTGAAGAGCTGTCTGGGCTGGGACCACACAAGCCGGCATCATGGCATCACAGCGACAGCAGAGCCATAGCTGGGCCTTCTTGGTGCCTGTCCAGTGGGGAGGAGCATTGGCAAAACCACATCTGCCAAGTGGGGTATTCAGGCCTCCCAGAAGCCAGAGAGCAAGACTTTTTTTGTTTCTTAGTAGAGTTTTTCCATTTTGTTTTGTTTTTTTAAAAAAAAAAAACCTAGAAAAATACCTCTACTGCTTTGTGGGCAAGAGTGTTCCATTACCCCAACAATACAGAAAGTTTTTGCTCCCAATTTGAAAATGTCTCCCTGTGAAACGGTTCCTTAACTAGAAACAAGGTGTTGGGCTCCTTAGATGCACATGTGAAATCAAAGCTTATAAAAAAAAGATGCTTTGTTGGGAGGGCTTTGTCTTCCTCTATAAAGGAGCAAAAATAAAACATCTCTGCAGTCTGAGTCTGGACGGTTAGCTCTGGGATGAGGAGAGGCACCTGTGGTTGGTTAATGTCTATTCTGATGCTACCACCCCAGCTTCATGGAAGGGAACCAGTCTTCAGGGGATGGATGTCAAAAGCCATGGCCTTGTGTCTGATGTGTGGACAACCATTGAGAGGTAGGTATCTATTTTATAAAGATACATCGCCTTCTAAATGTAAGTTGAAAGTTTGGATCAGAATCCTATTTGTATTGGTTGGCAGGAAAGCAGTCTACCGCAGCTCCTCAGGAGAGACCTGGAAAGCAAGGCAGAGTCATTGATCAACATTTATTAAATTTTCCCAATTTCTGCTACAGTTCACAGTACTCTTAGGCCAATTTGGGAAAATTAGCAGATGCTTCTGCTTCTAAAAACCTTGAAGATATGTCAAGCAGATAGTGTTTGGGGATTCCCTCTAATGAAAGGCGGCAGGCAGTAGCCAGCTGAGGGATTAGCCTGATGGCCAAGAAGGGGCCGGGCATTTGCATACTTGCTGTCCAGGGTTTGTGGAGAAAAGAACACCCTGGACTGTTTCCGACATGTCCAGGATTACCGCTCCCAGAGAGGCAGGGCAAAGCGACAATAAACAGCAGCTACAAAAGGACGCCCAGATTGTGACTAAGGCTGTGTCAGATTCACACACACGACTACATTGCAAATTAGCCGGCTCTTCTCAGGGGATAGATCCAGAGGCCATTGAAGATGGTTCAGCGAAGGTGCCCCTTCGTGAGCAGCGGCAATCAAACAGGCTAATGGGATGCATGATCGCCGAAAAGGGGAGCGAAAATGATGCGGCGGCCGCAGTAATGGTTTTGCATAAATCAGAAGTGCATCTCTTCCCTGTATGCCTCATTCACTTCTGGTCACATCCTTTCCAAGAGGTATTGCAGTCTTGGGGAGGTTCAGAAGGAAGAAATTGAACCACACGAGCTTCTGAGCCAAAAGAGGCCTGGGACCCGGCTGTTTGGCCCACAGGGAGGCCCACAGGGGCCTGCAGGAAGAAGGGCTGAGGAGGGTGGGGTGGGGCATGTTTCCAGGTCCCCTCCCTCCCCGAGGTAATGACAGTCTACCCAGGTCATCAGCGCCCTCCTCCAGCTTCCAAGGAAAGAGCAGAGGCATCACAACTTCCTGTCTGCACCTCTGTGTGGGGCCGGAAGCAGCTTGGGGCCCAGCTAGGACAGCCTGGCCTCCTGAGACAGAGCCAGCTCCCCACCACAGGTTCACTGTTCACCCCGCTCCGAAAGAAGAGGGCCCAGACCACCACGGGCCTCCTCCCTCTGGTGGCCGATTTGTGAATCTCGTGGTTCCAGGGGAAGGAGCCCCTGTCCTGCACAGGACAACGAGGAAGAAGGGCTGCGGATACCACAGTGTCCACTGAGCACCTGCACTGGTCAGCGCTGGTTGGCGTTGACTGCACTGCTGCCATATTTGGCTCCAGACGACAGGTTGGATCAGCAGCAGAGATGACTGAGCCAGGCACACGTCCACAGGGGTGGCAGAGCAGGGTGGGTGCTGCCAGAGTGCTGTGCTGGGTTCCCGACCATGGTCTGGAAGCCCCTCTTTGTCCCTCTGTCTAGAAGGCCACTCCCTCCCATCTCCTTCCAGCTCCTCAGGCCTAGGCTGTGCACACCTCTCTGCTTTGCTAGCCTCCCTTCCAGGCAGGGTCAGCTCGTCACACGTGTGACACGTTGCTGCCTGTGCTGTCAGAACAGTGGTGTGAGGCAGGATCTTGATGCCATGGAAAGTCCTAGGCTTTGGTGCTGCCTAGCCCCAAGGGTGAACCACAGCTTCCTGCTGTTGGCAGAGGAGCTAAGGTGCCGGCACACAGGCACCTCTGCCTGACTCTGTCCCTGCCTGTGAGGTCTTCACCGCAGCCCGTGCGCTGGACACGCCTGGTCAGAGCTGGTGCCCAGTGAGGTCACTGGAGGGTAAAACAGCAAACACAGCAAAGGGTGGAGGACCCTGAGTGACCACAGCATGGCAGCCGCTGCCGGTCTCTATCCCTTTCATTGAGTCCATAGTCACTGTGGACCTTTTTCCTTCCTTTATCAGTGTCATTAAGTCTCTTGTCAAATTCTGTGTTGTTTGTCTTTAAAAATAACTTCTTCCTCTTGATTGTGAGCTGTGCTTCCCTTCGGAGGATTTCAGAGTGTAGAGGTCTGTCATCTACTTCCTTTCTTTAAACACTTGTGTTTTTTGAATTTGTCACCACAAACGTGCATTTCTTTTGCAGTCTTTTTAAGCGTAGGAAGTGGTAGTTCTCCAGAACCCGTGCGCTGGCTCCTGCCTGCTCTGGGCCCTGTCCTGCCCACCCCTCCCACCCATCCCCGCCTTTTGTGGCCCCTGCTCCCGGGCCCTCTGTCATTGCTCTTTGGCTCAAGAGCCCAGAGTGGCTCATCCACACCAAAGGCAGTGGGGATTGCGGGTCACAGACTGGCACACAGCTCTGAGATGCCAGTCCTCACACCTGGTGGCTGTACCTGGGCCACAGCACACAGGTGGCTGTCAGGCCAGTATGGCCTGGAGTTTGTAGGGCTTCCAGGGTACCCTTAACTTGGATGGAAGACCCTACCGTGAGCTCTGTGGTGTCAGAAAGAGAAATAGTTATGATTTCTGTGGAAGAAAGACCTGCAGGCACACATAGCCAGCTGTGGAGGTTCCCTGTCTGTGCCGCGAGGCATACTGGGAATCGGCTCGGTTTGCGTTACTTGATGAGGAGTGGTCGGCAGGCTAAACACAGTGTGCAGTTCACAGCACTCAGGGTGGACGAGAGGAATTTGTCTGGACATGAGGATAACAGTGGGACAAAGGCAATGACAAGAACCAGGCCATCGGCATCTTTCAGGGCTCCCCCAGACAGCAGGTCTCCCCAGCACACGTGGAGCAGACACCCACCCCGCCCACTGCCTGCCCTGTGTGATATGTGGGCACCTTCCTTGGAGTAGAAGCACATTCTACAGAACAAGCCACCAGTCCACTCTAAGATCTTTTCAACTTTATTTCTCAGTGTAGGGTTTTTATTGATTTGTTTATTCTTGGGCAAGACCCTGAGCTGCCACATGGACAATGAAGCTTGGTCCTTGAGGGTGATGGGAAGTGACAGATCAGGAGGCAGAAGCTGGAGAGTGGCAGCCATGGGCAGGAGTTGCCTGGATGCTTGCAGGCGACTGGGGAAGAGCTCACCTGGCTCACCTGGACAGTCACAGGCCTGGAGGGAAGGCAAGAGCAAGAGAGGAAACCTATTCGGCAAGAGAGGGCGCAGGGGAGAGGTAACAAGGAGGAGGCCAGATGTAAGTTAGCTCAGGGATTAGTGTCAGCCTGGTACGGAGCAGTCTCCAGAGGTATTGACAAGAGCTAAGAGTGGGGATTACACAGCGAACCCACTGAAGAACACAACAGGGCGAGCAGGACAGAGTGCTCCACTGTCGTGGGGCTGCAGTCCAGTGCAACCCTTCTGGAGCTCTCCTTCGTGGGCAATGGGCTCAGAGTGTCCCAGGTCATCTTGCAGAAGGGAATGGGGTGTCCATCCAGTTCAGAAGCTTTAGTGTGGGACAGGATGCTCCACAAGAACCTGCTCGTCCCCTGCCTGATCAAGGCGTGTTCCTAAAGCAGGAGGGACTCAGAGTTGGGCCCAGAGATGCTGCTGTTCTGCAGAAACTTAAGAATGCAAAGCTGATAGAGAAGGATAGATCAGTACTAGCCACGCAGAGACGCGTTTTCAAATTCACCCTGCTCAGCCCGGGCAGTGCCGTGGTTCAGATAGCCTGCAAATCTCCATGTAAGGGCCTCCTGTCTGACCCTGGCCCTGCTGGTTCCTGGCAGGTACAGGCCTACAGGTGGGCAGAGGGGATTTTATATGAAGGGAAAGGAAGAAGGGAATGAAAGGCGCTAACTGGTGGTGGCCACCAGCGTAGGGGAGCAGTAAGGGTCCTCAGGAAGCCCTCTGTCCTCGTGACCGGCCTTTAAGGAGATGGATCAGCTCACCCTAGGAGAAGACAGCCGCTGCCAGAAGGGAGAGGTCAGGCGCGGAAAATGCGCAATCTCAGTGGGGCTTCACGTCAGAATTTGAAATGTGAAATTCAAATAGTGGTCAGTAAATGAATTGAAATGGAAATGCAGACAAAACAGTTGATTCGGGAAGGTGAGTGCAGCGTTTATATTTTCACATAATTCCACAGTAGACGGTACGTGTGACGCCCCCTCTGAATGTGACTCTACAGCAGACGGTGCGCGTGCTCCCCAGGAGAGCACTGCCAGCCCTCCCCACAGGCTCCTCCTGACCCCGCAGTCTCCACCTCCTCCTGTCTCCTCAGGAGCATGGTGGTGTCCAGCCATCCTGCCTTCACTTACATGGACCCTTACCAGGAGCACAGTCATCAACCACCAGCAAATCCAGAGCCCAGTGGCCACTCCCAGGAACAAGCCCCTGGGAAGGAAATGGAGGTGAAGTTGTGGGTCCCCAGGAGCACTGGGTGGGCTGGGGAGGCCCAGCAGTGTGTCCGGCTGCGTGGGCCCAGTGGGACCTGCTCCTCGTGGCTGTCCTCACAGGCACCCACCTGCCAGGCCTCCATGCACATCTCCACAGCCAGCTGCCCACCTGCCCTGGCCTCAGCATTTGCACACAGAATGAATGACAGTTTTGCAAGTCGCATCTTCCCCACTGCTTCAGGCCCTCCTCACTGTCCCCAGGCCCCTCTCTCCTTGCTTTGTTGGTTAGATCTCCTCAGACACCACTCAGAGATCTGAGACCCAAAGACTCTCCTCCCTGAGGCCTCTACCCGTGTTCTCCGGTTCCTCCTCTCGCCTGGACTCTTCTCAGCTCTCAGAGTCCTCTCCTTTCCCTCCAGGTCCTGCCTAGTAATTTAAAAAGAACTGCATCAGGGGCTGAGCTCCTCCAAAATGCTGTGGAGCTGTGGCCTTCAAACATTGTGTTTGCATATCCCCCAGAAAAGCTTTGGAAGAAAGTATAATATTTGGAACATGTTAGATTGAGATATAAATTAAATGTTTCACCATAGGTTTAAAAATAATTATTTTTGTAAATGACAAAAATAAACACAGGATGGAAGATGAGGATTGACTAAATATTAGGAACTATTTGAAGGCATGATTTGATAAAATAGATTTTAAGTAACTTGAATAAAGCACACAAAATCTGATAGTAATTATGGAAAAGTTTTATGCATGAACTTGAGCCAGTGAATCTTGAAAATGTTTTCATAATTCTGGAAATATTCCAGTTGCATTAAAATAAGTCACATTAATCGTGTGGACCCTTCAGGGGCTCTGAATTCAGAGCTCTAATTCAAGCCACCTGTGGGGTTCCAGGACATTTCAGAGCTCAGTGACATCACAGGCCACACCCTGTTCCATGCATTGAGCTGGCAAGGGGGAGACGTGCGCTGTGCATCTCTCCCAGGGGAGTGGGCACATGGGGCCTGCCTCCATAGGGTGGCACAGACACCGACTCTGTCCGTGATTTCAGGCGTGCCTTCAGCAGATTCAGAAAACATGACCTTCAAAATTGATTCCCTTAAGACTGCCACCTACTCCCTGGATGGTCAGTCTGCCACCCCAGGCTGACCACTACAACTGCAGAGAATGGGATCCTGCCCCTCAGAGAGCTCAGATGGGCACCAGGAAGTGGAGCCCCAGAAAGATCTGGCTGTGGACAGTAAAGAGGATTTCCCGTGAACGGGGCTGGGCCAGGGGCAGCTGTCCTCGCTGGGACCCCGATGTGGTTCCTCCACCCCCCGCACCCCTCCCAGCTCACCCTTCAGTAGCCACTACCTGTTTTGTGCCAGGTTTTCTTGCCCCCAGCCAGGCCGTGTTCTTGAGGTTGGGGCCAAAGGTCCCCATCCACCCAGCAGTGTTCACAGCTGTGCCATGTGCATGGTGGCTGGCAGCACTGACTCAGGGTTCAGCCCTGCTTCCAGTCAGACCAACTCCAGGTGGACAGGCTTTTCCTGGCTTCTGAAGGGGGGTCACCTGCCCTCAGGTTAAGGCATTTGTTCCAGGCCAGGCCAGGTTGGAATCCATCCATAGCACAGCTGCCTGCAGAGTCCACTCAGCCCTTACAGGCCTTGCTAGGGTGCACAGGTCCTCTGCTGGGGTGATCCCTGCTGGCTGGCTTGTTACCACAGCTTATGGAGGGAGATTTCCCATCCCATGCTGCTCACCCTGTGGAAAGTATGCCGCCCTCAGTGTGTTCAGTTGTGTGACCACCACCACAACCCACGCCTGCTGACTTGATACAGCCACTACCTACAAAGATAAATTAATTAAAAAGGAGAAAAAGCCAGGTGTGATGGCACATGTCTGTAATCCCAGCAGTTCGGGAGGCTGAGGCAGGAGGATCTCGAGTTCAAAGCCAGCCTCAGCAATTTAGCAAGGCCCTATGCAACTCAGCAAGACAAATAAATAAAACAAAAAAGACAGGGAGCTGTCTGGGGATGTGGCTCAATGGCAAGTTTCCCTGGGTTGAATTCCCCAAAATTAAAAATAAATACAAGGAGAAAAAACCCATGAGATAAAAGTTACCCCAAACGGGATCATCTGGTGAGCACATTCTGTAGGAACACCTGTCATGGTGTTGATGACTTTTGGGTTGTTGGTCCATTTCCTTTTATCCTGTCTGGTCAAGTGCATCCTGGGCCTCCTAGTTGCTGCTGGGTGTCGGGGAGGGCTTCCCCTGGCTCCTTTGCAGGGGTCCCAGAGCCAGCAGGACTTCAGCTGGCAGCCCCTCCCTCATCAGCTCCTTTCCTTTCCTCACCCAGGTGTTCCACTGTGTCCACTTTGAGTGTCCGGAGCAGCAGAGCAGCCAGAAGGAGGAAGGCGGCGAGGAATCAGGGACAGTGGACGACAGCCTGACGGGCCAACAGTTTGACCCTCATGCCCTGCGGGCCCCCGGTGGCGGCTCGCTGCCCCCCAGCCCAGGCCCCAGCTCTCGCTCACCCAACCGGCAGCACCAATAAAGGAGGCAGCAGACACGGTGTGACCTGGTGGGCCTGGACGGCAGCAGTAGTGTGTCCTCTGGGCAGGGATGTTATGGACTGCCCCTCCCCACATCCAGGGAGAAGCAGGCCCTGCTGCGAACGCTGGCACAGAACAGGTTTCTTCCCGAGAACAGCAGGGCCTGCCTTGTTCTCCTCAGTTGTCCACAGCAGGCTCGTCTCCAGGGGAAATGGGCTTCAGTCTCCAAGTCCACCGTTAAGTCCCTCCCTCCCTAATCTGGCCCAGGCAGAGGGGCTGAAGGGAGAGATAGGCCCGAGCAGGACTGCAGAGAACCCAGCACCCAGGAGACTGCACTGGGCCCTGGTCGCCCGCAGGTGCCCTCTAAGAGATGGAATGGGTGCCCCGGAGTGCTGGCTTTTCTGGAACACATAGCCCTGGCGACGAAATGTTTTTTATTTCTTTAGCTCTTCTCCATCGGCTGAAGCGTAGGTGTTCCTGATCTTGGTGAAACACTCCAACAGCAAATGGCTTGTTCTGATCCCTTCTGATGCTGATTTCCCTCCCTGGTTCTGAACAGTTTCGTGTGGGGCAGGGCAGGGGCTGCCCTGCGTCTCCTGAGTGAGACACAGAGGCAGCTCATCGTGACACCTGGCATGACAAGGTAGAGCGTTTGCGGAAGTTCAGCGAGATGCGCAGTGAGCACACCTGTCTGCGGACGCTGAGTCAGCGGTCGTTCAGATTGCTGAGTTATTAACCTGTCATTCCTGAAATGTATCCCACCCTGAAGCTCGGGCGGCTGGCGAGGAAATAGTTACTATGCCAGCTGCTGATATGACACTCAGAAGTACGTGTAGATGAACACATGCCAGGTTCTGGCAGGCTGGGCTTGTGTGGCCAAGCGTCAGAGCACAGACCTGCGCCTCTGCGGCCACGTCGCGCTGCTGTGCTTCCCCCCCACCACAGCACCCGCTGGGCATTGGAAAAGGCATTTCTCAGAAACTTCCCTCCTGATCGTCACCAGGAGGATCTCATGCGACTACTGCAGCTCCGTGTGGCTTTGTCACTTCACTAGTGGCTTCCTTTCCAGTGCTGGTGACCCTTGGTAACGTGCTCAGATGATCGTCTGCAGTTCGGCTTCTCTCCAGAGTTCTCTGCATCCGTGGCCATCAGCTCCAGCCTGAGCGTCTCTCTGGCAGTGGGGCAGCAGCTGAGCTGCACACTAGCCCCAGGTCCGTAGCACGTCCTGTGAGCCTACGTAGAGGAGTGAGCGGGCTCGAGGGCTTCCCTTCCCGTGTCTGGAAGACACTTGGGGTGTAGAAAGAACAAAAGGGTCAGGCGCCTGTGCTTGGCTCAGCTTGGTTTTGAGTGGCTTGTCCACGGTGAACAGCAAGGCAGTGTCCAAGTGCAGGGTTAGCGGGAGGGTCATCTTGCTGTGTGAACACAGGCAGCGGGAAGCAGAGGTTCACCTCGGTGGTAGCAGATCTCTGCCTGCTTCTCCACCACAGGCCAAGTGGGACCCCCTCCGTGGACGCCGCGTCTCCATGTGAGAGGCGCCTGTAACATACAGCGGGGTGCCCGCCGGGGCGGGGTGCTGCGGCTTCTGTCAGCACCCAGCCTCCAGTCACCAGTGAGCACCGAGCTCCTGCCCGCTCAGCAGCTCCCTACATGCTATGTCCCCTGCCCCCTGTGACGGAGGAGCCAGGTCAGCCCCAGGAACGTAGAGGGCACTTGTTTTGGACCGTCTGTTCAGCAGCTTCTTTGTAAACTTTGAAGTCGCAGGTGGAGGGGCCCCAGGGTGTGCTGGGAGGTGACTGGGCTAGTGACAGCTGAGAAGCTGCCATCACCAGGGGCCTCCCCTGCAGGTGCCAGCAGCTCCCACCACATCCTAACAGGCCCACATCTGTGGCTTCCTGGGCTGTGGCTCCCTTCTGCCTTCTCTGCTGGAACTTCCTCACCTTCCAGAGCTCTTCCCCACCTCCCCTAGCGCTTTAAGATGCCTCTGTTATCAGATGAGGGCTGAGAGGAAGGCATTGGGGCAGCGCTGGCTGCCGGTAGCCACAGGGTGGTCTGAGGGCAGCTCTTGCTTACCCCGGCCCCATCCTGTGGCCCCCGGAAGCCTCCTCAGGAAGTCAGGAGGACGCTGGCCTCAGCATGCTAGAGGAGCTCTTTGTCCCTTGAAGGTCTTCTGATTTGAGCAAGAGGTTCTTTCTGATGTCCATCTGGCCCAGAGGCCACAGTCGAGGTATGTCACACCAGACAGGCCTGCGGCGTCTCCAGGGGCAGGGACAAGGGGGCAGCCAGGAAGCAGTTGTGGCCTGGGAATCTCCAGAGTTTGGAGGGCCCCAGGCCTGGCTGGCCCCATGGAGGGTCTGTCTGTGCTGCCACCTGGTCAAAATGGACAAAAACCTTGGAGCCAAGTGTGCTGGAGCTGAGGAAGGGACGTCTGCCCAGCAGGGCCGTCAGCTGATTCCAGGAACCAGGTGCCAACGGGGAGTCTCAGCCAAACACTGGAGGCACTGCAGAGGAGGTTCTGAGGCCTCCACTCCTGGGACCCCCAAGGGCGACTGGGCAGCATCAGTGCAGCTGGTGGGATCTGGTTAGAGGAGTGGCCAGGGAGACACGCTTGGTGGCCGTGGCCTCCGCCCTTTACCATGCTGCTTCTCAATCGGGATTGTGCAAGGACAGCTCTGCCCAGCTCAAGAGATGGGTCACTGCCAGAACTCCCTGCCCCCCCCCCACCCTTTTAAATGTTTTTGGGGAAAGTAGAAAGAAGCCTTCAAGGTCACCATCCAACAGCTCCTAGGAGGGTGGCTGGGCAGGCTGAGCCACCGCACCGGGAATTGCGCAGCTGCAAAACCCTCACTCGCACACGCATTTTTTTGTGTCCTTGATCCTTTCTGTCTTCTGATTTTAGTTAGAACCATGAGCCTGTGATGGGTGTGGGGTGCTTCTCAATTGCTCTCTAAATTGTCACTTTTTTAATCTTATTAAATGAAGTGTTGATTCCTGACAAATACATTAAAAGTGTTTCATTCCTAGAAGAGTTGGGAAAAGAAATTTTCAGCAAGAGTGGGATGTGTTTGTTAGACTGATTCCTTGACAAAAAAAAAGAGTTTCAAATTGTGCAAAAAATTGCCCAGTTGTTACGCCATCGCCCCAGATGCTCAGCTGCTGTGCCCGGGGCTCCAGCCCCATCAGCCTCACCTTCTTTTTAATTTAGAAGACAACAAAATTGTAATCACTTAGCTTTTCTAGAGTCAACGGGAATAAAGGAGGGTGCAGTCTACAGGAAAAAGCAGAGCATTTCCCATGGTGCGGCCACTTGGTGATAGAGATGGAGAGTCCTGATCACAGATGGCAGTTGAGAGCCCCCCTTCGGACAGGGAGAAAGGTGTCAAAGAGGAAAAGAAAATCAAAGGCGCCTCTTTCCAGGAGCTTTGCCTCGCCAGCGCTTGCTTTTTCATGTTATTCTTGTACTCTTGCCTTGGTTTGACCCGGTGCTGCCGAGGGCCCTGGCAGCACAGCTGTAGGGTGGGCCTGCCCGCCACAGCTGGGTGGGGCAGCAGGCGCAGGCCCTGCGCCATGCTCCATTTATTTTTGCGGCTGCAGCCATCGATTCTGCGTGTTTATCCTGACAACAGCTCCAGCAGGATTTCAGTGCTCATTAGTGGCCCTAGGAATTTTAAAGTGCAGTTTGCGGTTCTGTACCACCACGGGCTTTATTATTATTACATTAAATTAGCAATCTTCCTGGTGCCTAGTGTTTGCTCAGGAGTTGCTGGAGGAGAGGGAAGGGAAGGGTCTCGACAGCATGCAGGGCCACTGGACGTCCCCATCTCTCTCCCTGGAGTGGGTCCAGTCATACCTGGCACCAGGTGGATTCAGAGGCCTTGGGTGTATGGAGAGTGTGGGAAGTTTGCCTGGGGGGACACAGTGTTCCCCAGGAGGTGAGGAAGGGGAGGACGGATGGGCCCTTGTGGTGGGTCCCTGGCTTCCTTTGGATCAGAAAGGAGGCACATTCCTCCTCCATGGCTCCTGGCTGCCCTTCCAACCCCATGCTGAGGGCCGCATCCCCCCTTCTGGGTACAGTGCCAGCTGTACCACGCATGCCCGAGTCTCCCTAGCCAGGGCTTTTCCCCACTAGGCTAAAGCGGGGGCCTGGGGCAGGTGCACAGAAAGCCAGAGGGGTACTCTCCCTGTTTTCATTACTGGTGTTTTAAAAATTATAGAAGACTTGCCTGTGGAAGTCTTGCAGCCTGATAAGAGGCAAGGGAACCTCCTCCTCCAGCTGCCGCTCCTGACCTGGGCCCAGGTCATCATTTGCTCCTCCACTACCAGGCCTCACCAGCCTCAGTCCACAGTCACTTTAAGGCCAGCCAGAGGCCGGGCGGAGCAGCCCCTGCTAGATCTGGTGGTTTTTTTGTTTTTTTTTTTTTTTAAGAACTAAAATATTCCCCCAGAGGCCTGAAGGCTCACAATCATCCACCTGTAATTTATGATAAATGTCTCAGAGCACTTACCATTTGCATGCTTGAGTATTTATAGCCCTGAGCAGGGAAGGGGCGGCTGAGAGCCCAGCACCTGTTTCCACCGTTGTCCCTCAGCCCTCTCCCAGGGGCCGCTGCGTGGCTCCAACAGGTGAAGGATGCAGGCTGGAAAGCCAGTGGGCAGTCACTGTCCCACAGAGAGTCCTGCACTGGCTGCAGGCAGCGTGGTGAGATGCAGAGGTCCTTGGGGTGGGGCCTGTGCCCTGGACACTGGTGACATTGTCCATCCTGAGCTCCAGAGGTTACGGCCCTGCTCCCTGAGGGCACCCTGCAGATCAGTTGCACCAGTTGGTCCTGGGCTGGGCTGGGCTGCTGCCCTGCACTGCTCCTGGCCCCACATGCCCAGTTTTGATCCCAGCGCCCTCTCTTTTCACTGGAGGCCTGATGTGGACAGTGCCCCAGGCCCAGCTTCCCCATGGAGGGGTGGTTTCCTCCAAGATTTCAAGGCCACAGGGTCTGCCCCACCCCACCATCATCTTTCCCATGTCCACGAGGCAGGGCACTGCAGGGGGCACAGGGCCAGGCTGGCCCTGGGACTAGGGGCTGGGACAGCTTGCTAGTGCCCTGGGGCCTGGCCTCTTCCCAAGGTGGCTCTGCCATCAGACTCTTCTAGTACCTGACATCCCTAAAACCACCCACTCCCACCCCCACTGCCTGGAAAAGCAAGAGGAAAGTGACCATGGGTGTGCCTTGGAGCAAATGACCGGGAAAGGTGATGATCCTCCTGGGTGACCAGGGACTGGGCCCTTGTGCTGTTTTTGCCAAACCTGTGTAAAACCCAGATGCACCAGAGACCACGAGCTGCCTCTGCCTGGGGCCTGGGAGGGTAGTGGGTGCCAGCCCCATGCCGCTTCCGGGCCTCTTGGAGGTGGGACCAGGGGACCTTGCTCAGCCTGGGTCTTCTCTACTTTATCCAGAACTCTGAAGCAGCCCAAAGGGCACTGCCGCTGTTCGCAGTATGTTCTGTTGTGAGCACGACGCGGTTTCCTGGTTCTGCAGAGCGCCTGAGGTGGGCAGGCGCACAGACTGTGTGTGTTGGCTCCGACCCCCAAGTTCCTGCTTGTGAAATGCTGCCTTGGGTTTTGCTGTAGAAATAAAGTGTGATTTCTGTGCATGTGTTGGTGTCGTCACTCTCCACAGTCCTGCGGCCCCAGGCCCCACCTGGGGACGCTGGCTTTGCAGGCCTGTCCACGGGGCTCCCCAGAACCCCTCCCTCTGCCTGTGGCAGGGGAGGCAGACAGCATTCTTCACTTCTCAGCCTCTGCTGCTGTCTAGGCAGAACCCAGGAACCCACTGCGTGTGCGCCCAGCCCGGAGGCAGGATCTGGGCCCAGGCTTGACCCCAGCCAGCACCGCAGCACCTTCCTCACAGGGGCCAGGGCCCGCCCCTTCCTTTCCTGTGGCACCTTTCCCACACACCCCCATGGCCCAATGGATGCTATCTTGGTGGAAAGAAAGTTCCTGTCACCCTGAACACAGGCGCATTTCCCATGTCACTGCCCCTGCCCAGAGCCCTCCCGCAGCTGCCAGCTGTCTCCTTCCTCCTGACACACCTGAGTGTGGACGTGGTGTCCCGACCCCAGCTGTCTCCTGTTCGCTGCCGCCTCCTTGTGTAGCCCACAGCTATGCACAGGCTTCCTGGGTCTGCAGTGGTGCCATCTGGGGCCCAGAACTTGAGAAGCTGGACTTGAGGACGCTCTTCACCTCGGTTGTCACACAGGAACCGGGTGTCTGTTCCCTTGCAGTGTGATTTATTCATGGAATCTAAACTGAGGGTTTGATGTTTGCTGACTTAAATCTCGAGGTTTTAGCCAGCAGTGTCACAGGTCCAGGGAGGTGTCCAGAGGTGACAGTTGTGCAAAAACCTGAGGGGTGGGGACCATGACAGGTGACTATTTGGGTGGGAGAGCAGCAGGGACCAGTCAGGGCTGGGCAGAGGGGATGGGGGTCTCATGGGTCATGATGGACGCTGGGCTCATCTCCGAGAGTCCGTGGGGTCCTGAGTGAGTACTGGAGGGAGTGGCAGGCCCACACTATCTGCTGCCTGGAGAGTTCACTGCAGAGCGACAGAGCATGGGGACCAGATGGGCAGTGGTAGACATAGGGGGAGGGATCTGTTGTGCAGGCCGGATTTGCTGTGTGGAGCACGGAGAGGAGGAGCAGTGGCTGGGTCCCTCCTGACAACATCGCCCTTGGCAGGGCAGGAGGCGGCAGAAGTTCTGGGTTCACCAGAGAGGCCCGCAGCAGGGCTCCCGAGGTGCTGGCTTGCCAAACAGAACCCAGCAAGTACTTAAAGGAAAAACCACACAAACTTCACGAGGTGGTCAATTTCCTAGTGATGTTTGGTGGAAAAACAGCGACTTCCTCACATCCTGACCCAAAAGATCCTGCCTCACCTTCATAGCTGCAGAGCCAGATGGTCCAACGTCAGGCCTTCCTGCTTGCAGGAAATAGATATCTAAGATTTTATTCCACAGAGCCAGGAGGAGTCATGACAGGCTGCTCGTTTTGGTTTGTTCAGGGTGTAAATTGTAGCCGGGCGCAGTGGCGCACGCCTATACTCCCAGCACTTTGGGAGGCTGAGGCAGGAGGATCGTGAGTTCAAAGCCTCAGCAACGGAGAGGCACTAAGCAACTCAGTGAGACCCTGTCTCTACATAAAACACAAAATAGGACTGGGGATGTGGCTCGGTGGTCGAGTACCCCTGAGTTCAATCCCTGGTACCAAAAACCAAAACACAACAGGGTGTAAATCGTGTTTTTCTGTGGGAAATGCAAGTCGCCACCACAAAGCGTCAGTTCTGTTTCTCCAGGTTGACGTGGCTAGTTAGGGTGGTTCTCAGCCTCCACAGTATGAGACCCACCGGGCACCAGGAAAGGACATCCACACCCACTCCCAGAGCTGCTGTTTCCTGGGGTGGCTCATGTCCTCACTGCTCCTGCTGGTTCTGTCGTCAGAGGAAAGGTAACAAGACACAGCGGCACCCTCAGCCTGCCAGCAGGCGGGTCTGGGCCAGGGATGAAGAGCTTGGGGGGGGGGGGGGGCTGTGGCCTTGACAGCCTGGAACAGCCCAGCAAGCAGGGGTCCCAGGCTGAGCCCTGTGCGCCCAGCAGTTGAGCCAGGCAAGTGCGAAGGACACAGAAGAGGCTGATGACAGCCCTGTCACCCCAACACCCTAAACACCGCTGGCCCTGTCAGACCCACCTGAGGGGGGACCCATTGCAGCAGCTGAAGGTCAGTGGTTCGCCCAGGCCCTGGTCCACCTGGAGGCAGAGTGCTGGGCTGTGGAACCTCAGAAGCAACCCACAGCCTCTGGGTGAGTCCTCGGGGAGCACCGCCTCCCAACGCCCCCCTACAGGCTGCAGGCGCCTGAGGGGGATAAAATGGGAAGCCCGCTCGGTGCATTCGCTGTTTTTTGACTCACACGCTCACTGCGAGTGTTGAGGGACACTTGTTTCCAGACCTGTGTGCGCCGGGTAAGGATCAGATCAGGTGGTGCATCCGTGACCGTAACCACTGATGGTTTTCTTGTGATGAGAACATTCACCGTCCAGCTATTTTGAGATAGACACCGTGCTACTGCTGACTGGTCACTGCACCCTCAACAGGACACCGGAACACACCCTCCCATCCCTGTATTTCACCTCTCCCCCTCCTCCCTCCCTGGTCCCTCTCTCTATTCTGACCTCCCTCCGATTTCCCTGCGATCCCCTCTCTCTCCTTCCTCGCTAGCTTCCGCATGTCCTCTCTCAACTTCTGTGAGATCAACTTCAGATTCACCTGAGATCGTGGTATTTACCAGCCTTTCTGCGTATTTCACCTGACATCATGTCCTCCAAATTCATTGATGGGACCACAAATGCCAGGATTTCGTCCTTTTTCATGAACAGATAGCACCCCATTGTGCGGATACCCCACGTGTCCCTTTTCCATCCATCTGTTCTTTTGTGTCTGTCGGCCACTGTGAATAGTGCTGCAGTAAACGCAGGAGCCCAGGCGTCTCCTCAATAGACAGATGTCACTCCCTTTGGATGCAGACCCGGTGGTGGGATTGCTGGGTCAGGCAGTGGTTTTATTTTTAATTTTGTAAGGAACCTCCGTACTGCTTTCCACACTGGCTGTGCTGACTCACACTCTGACCAGCTGTGTGTGAAGGCTCCCTCTCCACGTCCTCACTGGCGCCTGTGTTTATAACAGCCACTGGGTGCGATGACCCACCACAGTTTTTTATTTGCATTTTCCTGATGACTAGGCATGTTGACCATTTTCACACCTGTTAGCCTCTCTCACATTGTCAATTGAGGAATGTCAGGGCTTTTGACCGTTTTTAATTTTTTTAAAATTAAATTTGTCTTAACTGTTACATACAAAATTGTATACATTTACGGGCACCCTGCGATGTTTTGATACACACATTGTGTAATGTTTAAATCTGAGTAAACATACCTGTCTCCTCAAATGAGTTTTTGAGTTCCTCACATATTTTAGATATTGACCCTTTCTTAGATGGTTATTTGCAAATATTTCCTCCCAGGCTGTTTCTTCCTGTGCAGCAGCTTTTTAGCTCCATGCAGTCCCATGTGTCTACTTTGCTTTTGTGGCCTGTGCTTTTGAGATCTTATTCAAAAAAATCTTTGCCCAGATCAAGGTCATGAAGCTTCCTGGGTTTTTTTGTTTGTTTTATTTTTGTTTTTATTTATTTATTTTTTGTACTGGGTATTGAACCCAGGGGTGCTTAACCACTGAGCCACATCCCCAGCCCTTTTTTATATTTTATTTAGAGGCAGGGTCTCTTGAGTTGCACAGAGCCTCACTAAGTTGCTGAGGCTGGCAATCCTCCTGCCTCAGCCTCCCGGAGCTGCTGGGATTATAGGTGTGCAGTTTTTGTTTTAGGAGTTTCATTCCTTAAATTTAAGCCATTTTGATTGATGTTTGTACATGGTCAGAGATGAAGGTCTCGCATCATCTTCTGCATGTTTTCCCAGCACCGTTTGTCCAAGAGAGACTATCCTTTCTCCAGCGTTAGTATTCATGGCACCTCTGTCAAAAACCCACAGTGAAGTGTGTGGATTTATTTCTGGGTTCTCCATTCTGTTGCATTGGTCGGGCATCCGTTTTGTGCTCTCGCCCCGCTCTTGTGTTACTGTAGCTTCGTAAACTATTTTGAGGTCAGGTATTGTGATGCCTCCAAATTTGTTCCTTTTGCTCAATTGCTTTGGTTATTGGAGTCTTTTGTAGTTCCACATGAATTTTAGGATCCTTTTTCCTATTTCTGTGAAGAATGTCACTGGTATTTTGACAGCAATTCCCTTGATACCTGGTACCTTTTTAATCTGCAGTGGGAGGAAGGGGCCGTCAGCTGGGTATGGCAGTTTGGCAATTAGTGTCTCGTGTGGGTCCACAGTCTGTGCCCTTGTGTCCTTCTGCAGCTGGGCAGCAGTGGCCCGAGAGCTGGGGAGCAGCGTTGGGGCAGGGAGCTAGCCAGGGTGCTTTCTTCCCTCCCTCACTCCCTCCGTCCCACCCCCGCCTTCTTATGTTTTTGAGACAGGATTTCCCTGTCACCCAGGCTGGCCTTGAACTCCTGGGCTCGAATGATTCTCCTGTCTGAGCCTCCTGAGTGGCTGAGACAACAGCCACCACCGGGACCGTCTTAGGAGCATCCCTCCTGCCACATGCTGTTCACTGCAGGCAGACCACCACAGCTGGTCCCTACGTAAGGAGAGGGGTTCTGTTATTTGGTGGAAGAAATGTCAAACAGTTGAGGGAAGGGACATGTTTTAAAATCTCGGCATCTCCGTGAACTTCTTCATCCGCTCTTAGGTGAGGTACTCCAAAGTGCCAGCTTGTGACAAAGAACATAAGCCAGCACACAGCTTCCTTCCTTAAGAGAGTCGCTAGCTAACTGAACAGGACTGTGTGGATGTCACTGAGGCCAGCTCCTCCTCAGCCTGCAGCACCAAGGCCCCTCTGTGCTCCACCCCCACTTCTCTTGCTGTGCTGCGGATGAACCCAGGGCTTCACATGTGCGGCAAGTGTTCTGACCCTGAGCTCCACCATGGCTCTGCAGCCCCAAGTAGTAGTGTGAACATGAGACCATTTAAGGCCCTTAACTCTTTTCCAGGTTTTACAGGGCCTGGGCCCCCTGTAAGGAAAGAATAAAAGGGGCTGGGCGTAGCTCAGCAGAAGAACACATGCTTAGCATGTACAAGGTCCTCCCTGGGCTTGATCCCCAGCACCAAAAACAAACAATGAATATTATGATTACAAAAGTAGGTTCAGGGCTGGGATTGTGGCTCAGTGGTAGAGCGCTTGCCTTGCATGCGTGAGGCACTGGGTTTGATCCTCAGCACCACATAAAAATAAATAAATAAAGACATTATGTCCATCTACAACTAGAAAAAAAATTTAAAAAAAAAAGTAGGTTCAGAGGTGGACATGAGTAATGACAAATGAATTCACAACACATTACATCATTTCAAAAAAGAAGTTGACACATACCTAAATGTCAAAAATGCCCAGAAAAGCAACATGGTGGTTTTCCTGATTGGGACACAACTGTGTGACACTTTGCTCCTACTTTTGTGGCTGTGTTCTCTGACCATTCCTTCCCATGATGATTCTGTGATCCTGTGCAGGAATAGAAAGAGTCCTCAATCTTCCTAGCTGATCAAAATTTGCTTTGAATTATTATGTGAAAAAGTTTTAGTTGTACATGGACACAATTATCTTTATTTTTATGTGGTGCTCAGGATCGAACCCAGTGCCTCACACGTGCCAGGCGAGCACTCTGCCACTGAGCTTCACTCGGCCCTGTTTTGGATCATTGATACTTTCGGAAAGTTTCTTTCATTCTCACAAGTCGTACAGGCACAGCTGTGTGATTTTCAGAATTGCTTTCAAGTGTGGGGAAACTCGTCAAGTTCGCGTACACACGTTCAGATCCTGGGACACCAGCATCATAATCACCAGCACTCTGAGGCACGTGATGCATCCATAGCTACCTGCTGCTCTGCTCCATCCTCCTGACAAGGGTGGTCTCGTCCTGGGCTGGCCTTCACAAGCCTTTCTCTCTTAAGGTCACCCATTTGCCACTGGAAAGTTTGCCATGCACCAGCTTCTGGCATCTGGCATTCCAAGCCTTGTCCCTCGTCCCTGGCCAGCTTCCTTGGGTGTTGGGAGCTGAGTCTTTAAGAACCCGATCTGTGCTTCCCAAAAGCGGGTTTCTGGGCGCCAGGTGTCTGAGGTGTGAAGTAGAATGTTAGTATCAATCAGACGCCTCGGAGCTGGCAGCAGCTGGTGCATCACAACACACAGCACCACGTAAGATCACCCTGAGAAAGGGGGCTGCGCCATGGTTCCTGTCACACACAGCCTCTTCAGCACGCCTTGCGAAGGCTGCCTGGCTCTGAATCAGAGCAGCTTGGAAGTCCCGGATTACACAGCCTTGTGGTGTGAGGCCCAGCAACCCGGACGCCTGGCTGGGGCTGGTTGGCAGATATTTGGAATTGCAGTTTTCCGGGCACCCACATTTCCAGGGAAGGGTGTTTCCTGTCAATCACGGGGGGTGGGGTGGGGGTCTGAGATGGAAAAGGGGCCTGGAGTGCAGAGCGAGACAACCACCAGTGTGTGCTGGCAAGGGGACCATAAGGTGTCATTCTTGGCTCCCCCCAGCACACGACCTGTGGTCAGGGGCTGGGGCAGCACTGGGCAACAGTCTAGAAGATAAAAAGAGCCTCCCATCTCCCAGGGAGGTCTGGTTCCATCCATCATTCCTTTTTTAAAACATTTGAGCTTTCCTCTCAAGGTCACAAAGGCAGGCATTTAACTGTGGAACTAGTAAATAGGCTCAGTGTTCCCTTCCCCACCCTAAGCCACAGACTTAGCTTTTCCTTCCATATTTCTAAACAACAGGCCTATAGGGTTCTCGAGTTTTGGATATCACTTGCGGACTTCTTACTATTGTTGAGGAATGCTTATTAGCTCTAGACTCAGCACACGCATGTGCAGACAACTCTCCCTCTCCCAACAGAGTTCCACTATGAAGTTTTACCTGAGCGATATTCATTATTTTTACATGTGTTTACAATATTTGTAAATATTATCCACAGCCAAATCATGCAGTATGTCAGCAGTTCCTTCCTTAATATTTTTGTTTGGCATTCACAAAATCTGTTCTTATTTGCTTAATAGTCTATGCACACCTCAGGACTGACCCTGCCCAGACACCTTCAGGCTCATGGGCCCTCTAGCAGGCCAGTGAGTCCCCCTCAGCCCCTCTGGGGTCCCTCCCCGCTGCAGCCTTCCCTCAGAAGCATGAGCAAAGCTGCAGAGGGAGGCAGACCTTTCTCGGGCCCTATGCACTCCACTTGGGTATTTTTTGCTATTGTGTCTCCCTCTCAGTAACTACCTTCTTGGGGCAAGAGAGCTGCTTACAGCTCCCTGAAGACTGCTGCCCACCAGGAAGCTCCCCTCCCCCCAGTCTGTCTGCTGATTCTGTTGGCCTAAGTAATGGCCTCACTGAAGCCATGGGGAAGCGGGTGCTGGGGAAGCCACCAGCTTGGCCATGCAGTGAGACCAGACTGGCCTCTGCTTCTGCCCACCTGCTGCTCCCTGTGGATCACCTCTGAGGACTTTGCATCACTCTCAGGGCAACTGTTACCAACTGTCCTCACAGCAGGGGGTGCGTGCCCTCCCCCTGCCTCGGCACCACCCAGCGTGGCCATCTCACCAGGGCAGACCAGCAACAAGTGCTCCTCCCACAGCCTACACGGACCGGCACGCAGGCCACACCTTAGGGGGCCCCTCAGGGCTGCTTCCACCCCCCATCACCTCCCTGGTGTTGGCAGAGGCTGCAGACACATCTTCAGTCCAGGGCCAGGCCTGGGGCCTCCCAAAGCACAGCCACCAACAAACACCAGAGCGACAGCTGTTCAGCCTGAGCACTTACTGGACCAGCCACCCCCAAAGTGTGCAGTGGGACTCTGCATCAAAAGCCACCATCTCTTTCAGCCCTGACCAGAGAGAAGTTTTACTACTTTTCCAGCTACTCAGGGGGGCACTAAGGGAAACCGGCGAAATAGAGAACTCCAAACTTTCATATGATTGGTTTAATTTTTTTCAGCAGGAGAAAAAAAAAAGAATAAAGTTACAAGATTCTTTTAATAGTTTCACAATGTTAAAACTAAAACTGAGCTCTAGGCTATGTGTGTAAGTAAATCTAGAACACAAAAGGGTTAAATAAGATTTTCTCTTTAAAGATACAAGAATTTAAGCTTTCCTTACATTTAACAAACTTCACAGAACAGATACTGCAGGGGAACAAGCCCTTCCTCCCCACCCAGCTCTACTGTCGGGAAGAACACGGGCTGTGAGCCCTGTGCGGCTGGCACCCAGAGTGCCTCCTTCCCACTGGGCCTGAGGAGGCCAGGAAGGGCACACCCCTGCGGCCTCTTCAGGATAGAGCTTGGCGGGGGCCTAGGCGGGCGCCTCGCTGAGGATGGCCATGTAGTGGCCAGAGGGCCGTGGCTTGACAACAGTGGTAAACGCTGGGCAGACCTGGCCCCTCTGCCCTGGGCTGCCCTAGAGCAAGATACCGGTCTGGGTCCTGAAGCAAGAATTAAGGCTGGAGATTCTGCAGCGGATTCCACTCGGATGGGGGTGGAGGGTGGGTGGGAGTAGGAGATTGGGAAGAGCATGATTTCCTATTTCATTATTTTGGATCGAAAAACATTTGTAGTTGCAGGTGTTCCGCTGATAATTTGCAGACAGAGTTGAACTGTTTGGTGTGTGACACAAAGGAAAGTAGCTGGGTTAGACTATCCAGTCCATAGCCTGTGTGTGGGCAGACCACGCTACCCTGCAGGAGCTTGCTGTCCTCTCTCACCTGGACCACACGGGGGCACTGGCACTGACCACCTGACTGGGGCTTTCAAGGGAGTCCTGGTCCCGACTACCCAGCCAGACCCTCAGCTGATGGGTAATGATTTCCTAACAAGGCAACCAGCCCCACCCCCTTCCCCACTGGCCTGAGCACCTGTGGCTACTGAACTACTCTCTGCCCACGTAGAGGAATGGGCGGGAGCCACCCCTCACCTGCCACAGCCACAGCCACAGCCACTGCTCAGGAGATGCAAACCCACACTTGTGAGGCATGCTGCCTCCCCTTCCCAAGCCTGCCAAGTGGCAGAGGCAGACAGGCTGTCCTTCAACTACAGACTGCATAGGAAGGAGTAGGGGCCATGGCACTATCCTCCTGGCCCCAAGAAAGGCAAGCAGGCCCTGGGTGGAAGGGACAGAGGCTGTGACAGCAGCTTCCCCAGCTGCTCCCCAACACTCTTACTGATTCCTGGAGGCTATGAAATGTCTTAAAAACTCCCAATATGAAATCTGGCTGCAGAGGCCAATTTGTAGACCCCAGCCACAGTGCTGTGCTGCCATGAGCCTTTGATCAGTTGCCAGATCCCTGTGATCAGCAAATGGCAACCAAAGCCACTGGGGTCAGGGTACACTCTGGGTGCTTCTCATGACCACGGATCCTGTGTAAAAAAGGTGGGTCTCGTGCATGAACTAGTCTTGAGTGGAGCTAATTTTCAAGGTGAGGTTATTGTTTCTCCTCTTGTGTGATGAGTTTTTTCATAGCAAGTCAGGTAAAAAAATTTCTATAAGAATCTGTCCCCTACCCACCCACCCCCATTTCCAGCTGTGTGGGAGAGCGAGGCCACCACCCAGCCCAGCCACATGGCCATCAGCAGCCTCCCATGGCCAAGGCACGCGTGGCCGTCAGGTATCCTGGCTACTGGGACTAAGGATAAGTGAAGAGGTGAAAGGCCAAACATTAAACAGAGTTTCCGGCAAAGCCATGTGCGTCGGGGAACGTAACACCAGCTTCTACTCCTCTAGGAACTCAGAGTCTCCTTCTGGAACACTTTCCGCTTAAGGCTTTTTATAAGTTTGACTCCAGCAGTGACAGGTATGTGTTGTTTTAAATCCACTAGCCATGCTCAAAAAAAAATATTGTTCATGTTTTAATTTTATACAATGGCTAGCAGGCACCTTAGTAACCAGCCAGAAATCAATTTCAACCACCATCAACCCCTAAACTACAGTACCAGGATGGCTGGCTAAAGAAAGGAAACGGACTGGCTGTAGTCTGACGCGTGCCCAGTACAAGGTGTCTGGCTGACTTTGTCCTAAATAAGGCTAACATTAGTGAACTAAGAACAGCGTCATGTGGTGGCCGTGCCTGGCCTTCAGGAGCACCCCTCCCCGATGCGCTGGCAGGAGCGCCCCACTTTCCGGTCCAGTTTCACCATTTTCATGATGGCTTCCTCTCGGCCGCGGCCCATGTGGTCAAACGTGCAGTCGTGCTGCTCAGGGAGGCGATGTAACATACAGAACACATAACCTGCAGGTGGAAGAAGCAGAGGACAGCAATTGTTAGGGTGACCTCCAAATACCCAAGGCCCTGCTTTTACTCAGGGGGTGTAGGGGGCATCTTGGTGGGGGATGGTGGTCACAGCAAGGCCTGCTGCTGAAGTTTGTTACAACATCCATAACATGAGGCCAGCACTTCACCTTCCACAGCCTTGGAAGCCAGTCGGACGTCCTCAGAATTCCCACTGTGGCTAATCAAAGGCTGCCCACCTGGACCCACAAAGGGGGGGACCCAAGCTGACCGCTGCAGTGAGACATGGCCCTTTCCCTTGGAACTGAGTGAGCTCTGACTTCCCTTCCCACCCCACGTTGTGTGCAGGGAGGACAGCACAGAGCTGCCAGCTCAGCAGCAACTGTCCCTGGCTCAGACACACTGTAACCTCTAGCATGGGACACCACCATCTCTAAGAGGCACAGAGGGAGGAGATGGTGATGGCTTCAGTTACATTCTACTGCCTGTATAGCTGGGGCTGTGGGGATGGCAGGAGTGTCAAACCACGACCTCAAGCCAGTGGGAGCTCTCAAAGGAAAACAGACTACCCCAAGTCCTGGTAAGGGTAATAAAAACAGAGGGGAGAAGCCGGGCGCGGTGGCTCAAGCCTGTAATGCCAGCACTTAGGGAGGCTGAGACAGGAGAATCGCGAGTTCAAAGCCAGCCTCAGCAATGGCGAGGCGCTAAGCAACTCAGTGAGACCCTGTCTCTACATAAAACACAAAATAGGGCTGGGGATGTGGCTTAGTGGTCCAGTGCCCGAGTTCAATCTCCAATACCAAAAAAAAAAAAATAGAGGGGAGAGGGGTTGTGCTATAACTGCCATCTCTAAGGAACCTGACACTTTAACTCCCCCTGGCAGGTGGGAGATTGAGGTCCCCACTCAGGGCCTCCCACTTGCCCTTCCCTCCCAGATATGGAAACAGCTAAGGGGCCTTTTTCTTTGCTTTGTTTTTTTGGAGCAGAGAAGTCCAAGGGAGACACTGGTCTGACAAATCAGAGAAAGCCTGGTGCAAGTAGAACAGGCACTTCAGAAGAGGCCAGAGAGCAGGGAGGTATTACAGATGAGTCTCTCCAGGTTGCAACGATGAAGAGGACTTCAGGGGGTCGGGAAAGAAGGACACACGGTGCTGCACTACGGTGTGGCCTGTTCCTCCAAGCTTTCCCTGTCAATCTCTAGAAAGGCTAACAGGTATGTGTGGTGTACACACTGAGTTTATCTGGCTCCTCCCCTCCCCCAGTACTAGGGGCTGAGCTCAGGGCCTCACACATGCTAGCTAATAAGCACACCAGTGAGACACAACCCTCGTCCTCTCCTTCAGGTAGGGTGTGGAGAAGATTTAGGCAGGAAGATGCTTGCCAGCACTAGCTGCTCCCCACCACCTCACCTGGTGAATCTATACCAGGTATGGAAGAGCAAGCCTCCACACAAAGCCAAATGCTTCTGAACTTGCTCTGTCTGGAGCCAGTGCCCCACAAAAGTCTACCCAGCCTGCAGTCCCTCGCTTATTCTCCAGGCCAATGGCATTCTGCCCCAGGTTGTCTTTAAGACCAGATCCTGAAAACGGAGAATGGATAGCACTTTAACAAACCGACTCACCCCACAGCCTCAATTTCTTTTCTTTCTAGTGATGTGGAGGCTGTGACAGATGTTGAGGAAAGGACCAAGTGGCCAGGATAAACGAGTTTCAGTAGCCTTAAGATTAAGATTCAATGGACATTTTGTTTGTATGTATGTGTATATATATACACATACATATATATATATATATGGACGTACGTACATGCTAGGTTTGTCTCTGTGTCTCTCTGTTCTATAGCACTAGTCTGTGTCTGTTTTTATGCCAGTCCCATATGGTTTTTGTTACTATAGCTCTGTAGTGTAATTTGAAGTCAGGTGCTATGATGCCTCCAGCACCATCTTTTTGGCTTAGAATTGCTTTGGTTATTTTAGGTATTTTATTCTTCCAAATGAATTTTAGAGCTTTTTTTTTTTTTTTTGAGTAGGGTCTTGCTAAGTTGCTAAGGCTGGCCTCAAACTTGTGATCCTCCTGCCTATGCCTTGAGTCCACGGGGACTTAAGCCCTGGGATTACAGGCATGTGCCACCACACCAGGGTCAATGGCCTTAGCACTTTACAATTAACTTCACCTAGACACCATTCATCAGCTTGAGGAAATAACGTGTGTGTGTGTGTGTGTGTGTGTGTGTAGTCTTTTCTTTTTTAAATATTTTTTAGTTATTTTTTTTTAAATGTGGTGCTGAGGATCGAACCCAGTGCCTCACACATGCGAGGCAAGCGCTCTGCCACTGAGCCACAACCTCAGCCCCGTGTGTGTGTGTGTGTGTGTGTGTGTGTGTGTGTGTGTGTGTGGTGTTAAATGGCTTCAAAGACATAGATGACATTCACACCCTACTTGGAAGCCCCAAGTTCAGACCATGGGCCTGGGCACATGCATGCAGCGTAAGGGTCCTGAGCGACCTGAGCCATCCATTGTTCAAGAAAACATTATTAACTACTTCCCAGGGAGAACAGGGCAATATGTTTGACTCTAAATTGGGATTGGGTTTAAGGAAAAGAACAGAGATGAAATTTTTGTCTCCTGAGAAGCTGAGCTCCCACTTGGTCCAAAAGCAAAGTTAAGATTAATGAGCTCATGTGTTATAGTTACTGATAAGTTCATTACGCGAAGATATTGGATACCAGTTGTCTTTCTCCTAAAGGATTTCACAGCAGAAGCCTGCATGGCCTCAATATGCATCCTCCATCTAACAAGCAAAATAATCTTTTTGAGGCACAGCCCAGCTGGGGGAACTTGCAGCCAGGTTGGGGAACCAACAGGATGGCATCAGGGTATGTCTGTCACCAAGTCCTGACATATTTCTGCACCTGCAACATCTACAATAAGAGGTGGGGACACCCCTGCTGGTCTTCCCCCTCCCTTTAAGATAATGGGATGATTCAGGACAAGGTCCCAGGGGCTCTTCTCTCCTTCTGATGAATGCTGCTGGCTGAATACAAGCAGCAGGACATGGATTACCATTGGAATTAACCCAGCTCCTGGCTCAGCTTAACATCTCATTAGTCAAAGGCAGACTGGGGTGAAGGGGAGAGGCTTCAGTCTGGTCCTCACCCCAATCTGCTTTGCCCGCCTCCTCCAGCTAGGAGGCGGCCAGCTGTGCAAAAGGAAACGAAGTGAGTGGTGACCCCACCAACGCTCCCAGGTGTTCTCTCTGTCCACACCAAGGGTTCTTCCTTCAGCCAAAATACCCAAGTTCTATGCCTGATACACATACCTGGACCCTTGGCCTTGATTTTTGAAAAGTGAGAACTACTCAGTAGCAACTACATTTTGGGAGCGCCCGTTGGTAACAATTAGAATATACGGCACTATAGTTCACTGGGGACAAGTCTGGGGGGAAATTCTGGAAGGCTAACTTTCCAAATTGCTACACTGAGATTATTAGATGACATAAATTAAGTTCAACTCCCTCTTCTGTCAGGATCATTCACTAAGAGGAAGTTACATGCTGGAAGTTGTCCCAAATGCTGAGTAGGTGTTATCCACTGACAGCGAGCAATGGCTAAATGCTCTGGTGCCGTATCAGGAGAGTTGCCTGGGATACAGGGGTGATGGTGGGATAGGCAGGAGCCAATCGTTATTCATGTTTTTCTTAGTACTCACAGATCTGTTTCCAGAAACCAATGTGAGTGTCATGAACTTTTTATTATCCTCTGGAGACCAAAAAAGACACGGACAGAGATGAGTCCAGGCTGTATATGTGTGTTTTGTAAGATTGTCTTTAATTTCAAAGACAAATACAGTTTTACAACACACAGGCATTTACTCCCTAGACTTGGCTGGGCTGGCCTCAGCACTTTCTCTGTACCATTCATTAGAAACCAACTGGGGCTTTTGTAGAGAGGGCCAATGAAGACTGGCATCCAGAAGGCACAAAACACAGAACACAGAGCTGATCAGGTGAACCATAACAACATCTCTGGCACTACCACCTAGGGAACCATGTGATTCTTTGTCGTCCCCCCCCCCCCCAATTTAAAAAGTTACAGATGAAAATCTCACTTGTATATATACAACCCTAAATCTACACTCTCTTTATGATCCTATTGTTCAGCAGCATGTAATTTGAAAAACAATTCAACATACTTTTGTTTATCACAGCTACACAGCATACAGTATTTTGGAGGAATAAAGAGAGATTAAGGGGTGAGGAAATATGGTTAAGGATACTTACCCCCAAGAGAGACAATCAGCTAGGGCAAAAGTTTTTGAAAACATCAAATGCCTGCCCAATGTGCTTTTAACCCCAGTCCTTTGCCCCTGCAAAGTCATGTGACTGGCTGCCCTGCTCCTGGAGTGCTGGGTTACTGGATTTCATGAACAGTGGCCCAAGCGAAGGCGGTGGAGCTCCTTTAAGGCTGCCTGAGCTGTTTTCGGTAAATCTGCACAAAATGCTCAAGAACTTGCGTGGGTGTCTCTTTGCTTGCTGGCACTGAGGAGCAATGTGGGACAAGTCCTTGATTAAAAAGGGAGGGTGAAGAGGCAGCGCTACACGCACATGTCCCACAGTCCCACCCGCCTCTCTGGACTGCCGCCTGTCTCCCTGACACGGGCAGAGGGAGAAGAGCAGCAGGGTGGCTGCCTAACCATGACAGGTGGTCTGGGCTAGAGGGTCTCCAGATGAGTTCCAGCAGCTCCACCCTCAGTTTAAAAAGGGCACCTTCAACTGAGGAGGCAGCATCAGGAGGGGCCACATGGACATGACGTGGGAAGCATTTCAGGGCACTGCCCACGCCCATGGCTGTGGACAGAAAAAGATGAAGTTCTGGGAAGCAGACTGTTGCCACCAGACACGTAAGATTTCAGTACACAAACGTCAGTCCTGAGAGAAGCCCACACGAATGAGCAATGCAGGTGGTAGCTTTTTGGTCCCTCACCTTGGACAGAGAGGCCCTGGGGCAGGGGAGAAGGTGTGCTTCTCTTGAGAGGGGAGGCCACCCACAGGTATTAAATGAACACATCTGGACTCGGTCCTCCTAAGGCAGACAACCGGCCATGGGCCACATTAGACATGAAGATGCCCGACATGGAAGGGCCTGGAAACACATTCCCAGCAGAAAAGTGAAGAGAAGCTCATTCCTCAACACTTGTAAAATCTGAGGGTTCTAAAAGTGCTCATTTAATGGGAACCAAACATCTGACCTTACCTGACAGTTTTTAAAGCTTACACAATTCATTCAGATGCTCTTGTCCAAAGTTCATTCTCACCTCTGTTTACACAAGGAAGTGGGTGTGGGTGTTCTGGGACCAAATATACATTACTGAGAGCAATTTGCACAAATGCCATCAGTAGGCAAAAATGCCACACACTCAACACCTTGGCCTACGTACTAGGAAAGTTGTAACAATATTTCCATTTTACTCTTGTACAAAAATCAACAATGATAGCTGCCCAAAAGGAATACCTCAAGGAGGATACTCCCAAGAGCCATCCAAGCTAGTACTGGAGGAAACAGGGCCCAGGGCTCTGCAGTATTGGCAGGCAGGGAACCAGAGGCAACTGCTGAAGAAAGTCAAGTATCTGTCAGTTTCTTTCTCCTCACTGTCCCTTTCCCCTAGGCTACAGGGAACGTCTACTGTGTAGGGAAGGTGAACTGAGCAGGGAAGGTGGGTGGAGCAAGAACTGGAGGCCAGAAGAGCAGCCCGCCTTACACTGGAGCCCACTTTATGTTCTGCCCAAGTAGCCTCCTACTGCTGGTTAAGGAGGCCTGCACATCCCTTCATGCCCTAACAAGTGACCAAGGGTCACAACTGTCCTTTTTCATGGAATACCTCAAGGAAGACCAAGAAAGTGATGCCAAAATTCACAAAGTTTGAGACTTTGACATTTTCATTTAATCCTTAGAAGACAGAAATGTTGCTTACTGGGAATAAAAAGGCACAATTTAAGGTTGGCAAAACTGGGCAGTTCTGGACACTTTTGGACTTTAATAAAACATTTGCTTTCTTGCAGATCCCCCACTTAGCGGCACCCCAAGTGGGGGATTAAAACCACAGACCAGGGCAGACCTCAGCTCCAGCTGCTTGGTATTTTTACCTCACTTGCATGAAATGTTTTACACTTACTTGCTCATTTGAATTTCAAATTGTCAAAGGTTCAAGCAGAATCTAAAAATACTGGCAAGCCTCAGGGACTGAGGTACTGTAACACTCTGCTGGAGTGCGCAGGGTGGTGGCAGTGCACATGCTGTCCGCATAGAGCACCTGCTCCGGAGCCCCCCTCCCTGCTGGATGCAGCACGGTGAGGTGACCAGGCTGGGCAGTGATGTCCAATCCTGAGCAAATCAGACTATCGCTACAGATGTGCATGGGTTCACACAAACAACTTATCCAAGAGCTTCCTAAGGGTAGCCACCCCAAATCTCAACTCAGTAACTGGGTATCACTTAGTTTCTAAAACGTCTTTTTAAGAAACAACAAATGGTTCATGTGAATGACCACGCAAGTTCGTTCAAAAAAAAAAAAAAAAGCTACATTTTTCCCAGCAAGGCAAAAGTTCTTAAAGCTTAGGACAGCTCACTGACCTCATAGCTCATTTGTAAGTACAAGTTAGGAACAGCAGGTGGTTACAGGAAAGCCTGCTGCAAAGCATTAGCCATTTATACTCCCACCAGTAGCAATCCCTCGATTATACTACATCCGCTGACCCAATGCCCAAGGCAGAGTTTGTAGCACAGAAATGTATTAAAGGATCTTAATGCATTTTATTTCATCAGACCCATAGCACAGGCAAAGCAGTTGCAGGTGTTTCAGGAACAGAAGTGTCTGTTTTACATTCTCCTCCATCCTTGGCTTTGCAAGGCGGAGGGGAAATCATTACGCTCCAAGGAACAGAACTGGATCCCAGCTCACTGAGCTGGCTGATACAGTGCTCTGCTGAACTGGAGAAGAGAGCCAGTGATGAGCAGAGGTCAGCTGCCTAGGGCACTGGAACCAAACCCAGAGTCAGTCACTAAGCTGGGCATCTTTCAAAGGGAAGGAGAACTTGCAATTTAGAAAAGTATACCATTACTCCTCAATAAACACCACTAAATCACACTGAGACAATTCTAAAATAGAAACTAGTTTTCCCCCAGTCAATTAAAATATCAGCTACATACAACAAGCTGCATGTTAAAAGCAGTGTAAAAGAAGGCAAAGATATAAGAATCCTGTGCAACACAGAACTCAAAGTAGCTGCTGCACTCAGCACTCATGGAGCCCTCCCCTGGCAAGCATGCACTTTGCTCTAAGACAGCAGTCAGCAGCCAAGGGAAGAAAACTGTCACAATCCGTTTGAATGAAGCTCCTGATGCAGTTTGTACACATGCAGCTTTAAAAACATCCACTACTGTTGACATCCTTTATTATTGTTTCTCCACACAGTGTAAATCTTGATAAAACTTCTAATCACCCCTTTCCCTCCGTGGAGAATGTGTGCCCCATCCCAGCAAAGTCACCTTCTATCACCCACTCAAGCAGTCCTCACTTTACCCAAAATCAGAGAACAAACCTCCCACAGTTCACTCTTGCTCTGCCTAGGCACAACCTATTTTGTCCCCTAGGGGCACAGGATACCACAAAGGGCACTGTGACTTGTGAGAAGGTTCCTTCCAGCAGGCTCTTTCATCCTCAGAGAACAAGAAGGGCACTGGCTCCTGGCTCCTATTATGCTATGCTGTTCTGTCTGGAGATGAGCATATATTTAAGAACTAAGAAAAATCAGCTGGGCGTGGTGGCTCATGTCTGAAATCTCAGGGACTATGGAAGCTGAAACAAGAGTATCACAAGTTCAAGGCTAGCCTGGGCAACTTAGTAATACTCTGTTTCAAAATAAAGAATAAAAAGGGCTGGGGATGTAGCTCTGTGGTAAAGTGCCCCTGGGTTCAATCACCAGTACCAAGACAAAAACAAACAAACAAAAAACAACCCACCTAAGAGAAAGTGGCTCAAGGCAGTTTTTGGCACATGAATAATGACTTGTTCTGTCAAACAACATTTCCTGTAGTTAAAAGCAGGCAGTAGTAACCTCTTGGTGGCTGGGCAGTTTTTTGGGTCCACAACCCTCAAGGAGGTGCCTGTACTCCTGGCCCCTTCACTGTCCCTCCCCCCATTCCAACCACATGTGGGCTCTAAGGAAAGCAGTGCTGTGCTGGCAAGAACTTCTGGTTTGGGGGAGACCTCACTCTCCTTTCAGTAGGCTCCTGGTTTAAATTTTTCTTCAAGCATTTCCTTTTTCTTTCAAAGTTTATCTTCTCAAATGGAGCAGTCTCTAACAAAAACCAGCCCCAAAGCTACAGTGGAAGTAAGAAAAAGGGCTACATTCATCGCACCCTGGAGGACATAGGGTAGGCTCATGGAGTAACTCAACAGCCAAGCTTCTGCCACATGGCTTACTAGAGAACTGTAACCTGTTTAGCCATCCCCAAAAGCACACCTGAAGGCAAGAAGCAGTTCATCTAAGTCATGGAATGTCCGCATGGCAATGTAATCAGAGGGTATCAGATTGAAAAATGCCACACCTCTCTCTCCAAAGCAACACCTAGAAACATCATTTCTTTGATGCCTGTTCCTGGGTGAGTCCTCACGGTGGTGTGGTCCCTTCTCACCTTAAAGCTAGCATACCTGGCTTCTAAGCTTGGACCTCTCTCCAGACATGCCTGTGCCTTCCTCCTTCACTCACATAACTTGCCTCTGCCCACCTGCCTTTACCTCTCAGTCTAGATTCAGGCTCCCTTCTCCTTTGAGAAAGTCCCTGCTGCCAAGGGAGAATGAATGTGGAAATCTCGCTCCCAGCATGTGATGTACAAGTTTCCTTTCCCCTCTCCACAAACCTGTTTTTATAGACTATAAATACATGCTAAGTGACAGGAGCTCAGTAAAGACTTCTATGAAAGATATGCAAATTTTAGAGAGATCTGATTTAAATATATGAAGACTACACAGGGCGGCCTGGAAAGCACTCAGTGCTTTGGGACACTGAAAGGGACATGGAAACTTTCCAAGGACAGCAGAGAGCAGCTTCTCTGCCCCTGTTGGGCATCTCCACAGGTACAGCTGAGAATTCTGCAAGCCTATCACAAGCAGAGGCAGAGCATGTGTGGTTCCAAGTTTGGTCATGTGCTGACAGTGTGTCGAAAGCCTCGTGTCTACTTCCCAGAGACTGCCAGGCTGGGAGCTGCAGCAAAAGGATGAGGGAGAGAAAGGAAGGGGCTGCAGACTCTGCAAACAGCCTGTTTCCACCCAAGCTGCACTAGCATTACATGCACTTATTTTATGTGCTTCGTTTAAGATTGAAGTGTTTCTACATGCTTTTTGTTTTCACCATAGTAACTCAAGGTCACTCTGAGGAGCTTAAGAATGTAAGCATGCCCTTCTCTATTTTCACAAAATCTGAACTTTGAAGTTACAGGTCCCACAATGTCTGCTGTCCACTTTGGTGGTGGTGGGGTTGGGCAGAGAAGCTGACTTCTTGAGTCTCTGAATTTAAAGTTAATTTAGGTTCATTCAATGGCAGAATGTTTTACGTACAGACATGAGTTAAAATTTGAGATCAGACTGCAAACTCTACTTAAAAACCCCCAACAAGTCGATGACCCACTTTTTTTTTTTTTTTTAATACTTGGAACTGAACCCAGGAAGCTCAGCCATTGAGCCACATCCCCAGTCTTTTGTATTTTGGGGGATAGGGTTTGGCCAAATCTGAGGCTGGCCTTTAACACAAGATCCTCCTGCCTTGGCGGCCTCCTAAGCCAGTGAGATTACAGGAGTGTGCTGCCCTGCCCCACCAGTCCACTGTCTGATGCTACAAACTTACTGCACAGAAGAACCTAACTCCCACAGTCCAACCCCATCTCACCTAGGGTGGGGGTAGGAAAGGAGCAGATACAAGAACTTCACAAAATGGGTACAATCTGGGTATGAACAACACTCCATGAATGAAGGCTAACAATAGCTAAGTCCAACAATCCCTTCAGCTCCCACTCGAGCATTGACACTAGCTGGCTGCTCCTGCAGGGTTAGTGTTGGCCTCTCTTGTCCAAGGTTTAAAATTCTAACTACATATACTAAAAATTCTGAAATGTAGATACATTTCATAGGGTAGATACATCTGCCCTAGGCCTCTTTCTGGAGCTCCATGCTTCTGTATTCAGTTGTCTACTTAGTGTCTTGATTATCTCAGATTTTTGAGGGGGGTCTAAAATGGAACACTGCTACTTATCCACAAATCTGTTTCTCCTCTAATGTCTCCATTCTAAGAACAAGGCCTCAACAGTTCATGACACAAACCTGGTCATAAGTGTTGTCTTTCTTACTTTTGACACTAAATTACCAACTTCTATGGATCCTATTTTCGAAAATCAAATTCACTGTCTTCTTTCCATTTCTACTGGAAAGTCACTGGTATCTTTTCCCATGGCAGCTGCAATAGCTCTTCTAGGTGTTCACCTCACGTCACGCCCACCTTCCTCACAGCAGCAAAAGGTGTATGATAGTCACAGTCCTTGAGTTAAACCCTTGAACACTTTCCCGCTGACTATAATTAAGACGTCACCACTGTAGCACAATCACATCCCCGCTGCCTCTGTTGATACTCTTGTGCCATTCACCCCTGGCACTCTGTTCTAGACATACCGACTCCTAACTGAATCCTCACATACTTAGGCCTCAGTCTCTTCCTCAGGAGGATCTCCTAGACTCTCAGACTTGCCTAGGGCCCCATTGCATGCTTTCATGGCATCTTACACTTCTTCAACTACTAGTCACGATTGAAATTTTAGCATCACTTGTATAACTTTTTCATTTAACTTGTTTAAGATGACTAGATTTCATGAAATCTAGGACCGTGTTTCTGTAATTTATCACACATACCTTACAACAGTGCTTGATTCACTGAAAATATTTTCATTGAATTGAATGAACTAGTTAGTTGCAAAGACACTGTGTTCTCTGAACCTTAAGGGACAAGAAAGGTTAATCAATAGCTCAGGTATCTAAATTCAATATTCCCATCCTAACCTCTCAATGGCACACTCCTTCTTGTTTCTTGATAGCCTCTCCTTTCTTACCCCTGTAATACTACACTCCCGGCTTTCCTCCCATCTCACTGACTACAGCTCCTTAAAATCCTTTACTGGTTTCTCTAAAAATCAGCCCAGAATGAAGTCCTCCTGCAATTTTCATCCTTTACATTCACTTCTTCTCATTCAAATCCAAGGCTTTAAGTAGAATCTCACATTTCCATCCAAGAATTCTTCCCCAAACTCCTATTTGAGAAACATCTTAAATGAAGTCGTCTAATACAAATGTCAACTATAATATGTTCAAAACAGAAATTAATCATCTTGACCCCTATATTAGTTTATGTCCTCATCTTCCCTGCTCTGGTCAAATCCAGGACTCACTCTTGATTTCTCTTCTCCTCACTACTCACATTGACTTTATCTGCAGCTTCATTAGATTTACTCTAAATGATGTCCTGAGTCTGCCCCCCCCTCCCACCACATGCAGAGGTCCAGTGGCAGCAGTGAGTTCAGCATGCTCAAGGAACAGAAGGAATGCTAGCAGGGCAAAGATGAAGCCAGGCCACTGGCTCTACAATGGCCTGCGGGTCCCCTGGTGCTGCTTTTGCTGCCTTCTAAGCCTCCTTCCTCAGAGTGTTTAGAGGGACTTTAGGGGGTTTATGGGGCTTACTTTTAGGATAATTGACCTGAGATGTATTGTTTGGTATTTGTTAACTCTTCTTTGAATACAGTAATGGAATATATGAATATAATAAAGTTCAAATTGTATAAAGTAACATTCAGCAAAAAGTAGGTCTCTCATCTCATTTTCTCAGTTACCCTCCCCAGAGGCCAAGCAACCACTGCCACCAGTTTTATGTATTTTTGAGAGTCTATGCATACACAAGCATTTCTACTTCTCCCCCAAAGGGATATTTTAAAAATGTAAATCAGATCATGTCACTCCTTTGCTTAAAACCTTTCAATGTCTCCCCACTCTATTTAGAATAATAATTAAACCCCTTTCAAAAAAGGCCTATAAGCCCCCAACTGTCCATCTGCCCCTCCACTCTCCTCCTGCCCTCTGCTTCAGCCTTGCTAGCTGCCTTTTGCGCTCAGATATGCCAAGTTTGTTCCCATCCACAGGAGCTATGCTCTCTCTGCCTGGGACACTTTTCCTCTAGCTTGCATGTCTCAGTTCTGCTTTCGTGTCCTCCTAGGTGCTGGCCTGCCATCCCTGCTGTGGCTCTCCCGGCCCTTACCACTCTCTGTCTTTTATTATATCATGGTACTGACTCCTACCAGATATCTTGAATATCTGTTCCCTTGTTTACTGTCTCTCTCCCGCAAAGAATAAAAGCACCAAGAGATAACACACTTGGGTTTTATTTCCTGCTTTTCTTCTAGAACTCCATAAAGAGCAGGAGAATGAATAAATAATTTTAGTTAAAGTTGACTCATTAAAAATAGAAGAAAATTAATTCTAGTAATAAAAGAATGTGTAATGCTAATAACTATACCCTTATACCACCCCAAGACATCACCACCACACAATCTACTTTACCTGGGCAAAGGGGTTCGGCAGGCATAGCTGAACTATTATTCTGGATATATCCACTGTTATTCTGGATATATCCCAGTTTTTGCACTAGTAGGTTTACCTTCCTAATTATGCTTTTTCTATTGCTATAATTAATGTGAGTCTCTATTTGCTAAGCTCACTCTGAGAGGCAACCCAGAAACGTCCAAGATGGCATTAGATGCTCTCCTGGAACTGAAACCTTGCCATAAAATGAGCTAAATACAGGTAACGAAGAACATAACATCATCACACACGCTCCCACTGACATTCACTTCTCCGCTCTGCTATTCTGGTCACTTACTCCAGATTCTATGGAAGATTAATCCCAGGGTAACAGTTCAGCTCAAGGGAAGAGCACCCTTTAACTTGCAAATCTAGAATTCCCTCCTTTCTGGATAAATCTGTAGCATGGCAGAGCACAGTGACAGGGAGTACATGTATGTCATCCTGTATGTTAATCACAAGAAGGAGCAAGCTCTGTTGTGTGCTGACTCACAGCTGCCACCTTCCAGGGGCTGGTGGGCTGACACAGTTCAAGAAGGAAGAACATCAGAATGTGTGGAGAGCACAGCGTGTGTCCTGACTGTCCTGTGAGGAGGCCCACAAGGTTCTGCAAGGCTCAGGCGGTAGCTGTCAGGCCCTCTGGGATTTACAAGGTCTGTCTTCAACCACAATGTAGCCACTGCTTGCCACCTCCCTAATAGTCTAGAACCACCCTTCTCATGGGCAGCAAAAGCAAATACCTTCATTAACACTTAACAGAAACTTTTGGCTGGAAGAAAGCATCTAACACTGCCATGATACTCTTACCCTTAAATCCTCTGGAGCCTCATAGTGCTTTTCTGGGGGGCTCATCAGACTGAATGCAGCACTCTTGCCTTGGATCCTGTAAGGCAGGGGCTGTGTGGAAGATCCTAGGAGGTGGAGTTCCCATAGGCCAGTGTCACCTCTCAGTCACCCTCCCGGGCACTTACACTTTAACATATACAACAGTTGGTGAGGTCTGTGAATAAGTAAAAAGCATTACCCAAAGCAAAGAAGGGCACTCTTAGTCATCACCTCCTTCCAACTGTGTCCCAGGCACTGTGTTAGGGGTACAGCAATGAACTAGGCAATACAGGTGGCTCTACCTCTCAAAGCCACAGGTGACAACAAAAAGAGACAGCATCCTCCAAATCTCAGAAGAGCAAGTAGTGGCCTCATCCAGGCCACTCAGGGACTCGTAGTGTGACAAATCATCATTCCTCAATGGGCACCTCCGTGTCTATTATTCCTCCTCTATAAATGTCCCCTTCCATTTCCTCACATTTGTAGTCTTTCTCTTTTTGTTCCATTCTCCTTTTTCTCCAACACCTTGATTTCCCTTCCCTTGTTTTTATTTCACAAAGTCCCTCAGTGGCTAGGCTGCCTTAACTCCTGATTCACAGGGACAGAGTCCTCTGGACTACAAGTGTGAGGACAGGTCAGGGCAGTGATGCTGCTCATTACCCACACCAGAAAGTTGTTATAAGTGCACCTCTGCCTGTGTTGCGAAGCCCCTGGGAGATATGTTCATTCCCTACAAAGCTCTGCCTAACCCTGAATAGGAATGGGAATGTCTGCACAAACAAGTAGGTAGTGGAAAGGTGAGCAATTCCTAGAAAAGCCAGCTGATCCAATTATTTTAGGCACTTCTCTAATGAAGCACAGTGTAGACACATTCACCCTTTTCAGTTTTTTTGCCCCTGAACTTTGTTCGTATTTGTCAGGGTTGGTCTCAGCTATTCAGATCTGAATTGTGGTAGCTCCTTTCTTTCTAGCTAGGAGAATGTTACTTCTCAGCCTATCCAAGATTTGTTCCTTTTGAATCTTTGGGAACAGACTGCCCGTCATGCCTCTTGTGGGTCCTGTCCCAGGGACCTAGTTCCCTAACAAAATGGCTTTGAATTTCAGCGATTGAACAGTTCTCGTACCGCCTGACACCAGGCACCGTGGGAGAGCCACGACCTGGGAACATTGAATGGGAGTTGGTTAGTGGGCCTTCTCCATATCTGCTTTCCAAAAGATAGCCGCGATCCCTACTGCAAGCACCCTTTCTGTTATACTGACTACAGTACAGAGCAATACCACAGAGTTTCTGTTGCTACTTGTCATAGGATCTTATTTAGCCTCTTTTCTGGCTGCAGGATAGTAAGACTCGAAGTAGCAAGGCTTCATGGAGTCTGCATCTGCAGGCCCCAGCAGTTGAGGAGTAAAGGCTGTCATGTGATCTTATCCAAGACCTTGGTCTGCTTATCCAGAAGCAGAAACAAACTTCATTGATATTGATCTTCTAAGAGGAAAGGTGTTATAGAAATCTCACCTAATAAATAAAGGATTCAGGCTCCAGTGTAGGGCTGTCAGTCTGGCAAGAGAAAGAAGCTATCAGGCTCAAGGAGTCAAAAGTATTTATTGGTCATCAGTGCACTGTTTACAGAGCTCTGTTCTAGGGGCTGGACAGGGGAGAAGAGGAAGAACAGAGAGAGAGAAATCACTAGTTCCTGATTTTAAAGACAGCTGGAGACACACAGAGAGGAAAACAAGCTGAAGGTCACAAGAAGCAAAGCAAGAAATCAACTGCAAATAAAATCAATACAGGGCGGGGGTTGTGGCTCAGTGGTAGAGCGCTTGCCTCGCATGCGTAAGGCACTGGGTTCGATCCTCAGCACCACATAAAAATAAATAAATAAAATAAAGATACTGTGTCCATCTACAACTAAGAAAAATATTTTTTAAAAAAAATCAATACAATTCAGCAATGTGTAATAAATTGGGGTCACCAAGGAGAGGTCAAATGCATACGGTATCCTGGAGGAGGTTAAGTTTTCATGAACAATGAGTACATGAATTAGCACTCTGGAGAAAATGCAATGTTATGAGGTCAATAAGAATTAAATGCCATTGTGTCTCATATTATCCAGGTGTACTGGGAGATTAAAAAGGTGGTAATGCTGTCGACCCTCTCCTCCAGAAGTATCTCAAATAGAGGAGGTGACAAGTGGCATATGGAACACAACTATACAGTATCCTATGCCAGGTGCAGTGGTGCATACCTATAATTCCAGTGAACTGGGAGGCTGAGGCAAGAGGATCACAAGTTTGAGGCCAACCTCAAAAACTTAACAAGGTCCTATTCTCAATTTTTTTTTTTTTCAAAAGTGGGAGGGAGCTGGGGGCACAGCTTAGTGGTAGAATGCCTCTGGGCTTAATCCCTAGTATTGCCATAAAAATCAAACAATAACAACAACAACAAAACAGTGCACAAGGGGCTGGGACTGTGGCTCGGTGGTAGAGCGCCTGCCTAGCATGTGTGAGTACTAGGTTCAATCCCCAGTGCCACATTAAAAAATACATAAATAAATAAAGTTTTAAAATATTCATTAAAAAATAAATTCTAAAAACAAAACAAAACAGTGCACAAGGATGACTGGATAGCAAACACCATCTTGAGTGGTTCTCACATGGTAGGTCACACACATTTTTAATATTTAATGTTCAATAAAAAAGCATCACTGAGGGCTGGGGCTGTAGCTCAGGGGTAGAGCGCTTGCCTAGCATGCGTGAGGCCCTGAGTTCGATCCTTAGCACCACATATAAAATAATAAATGAATAAAATAAAGATCCATCAACAACTAAAAAAATTTAAAAAATAAATACAAAATAAATTTTAAAAAAGCATCACTGAATTGGGAAAATGGTTAAGGAATGGGCTAAATTCTACATGGCTGAAAAATACATGGAAAGCCAATGCTTGTCATCTCATTGTATAAGGCAACCAATGGGTCAGCTTTGGGACGTGAAAAGGCAGTGAGATTTTATGGGCTCAAGAGACCTGGGCTAAAAACTCAGGCATTTTCTTAGTATTTCTGAGTTACTTCAAAGTTTGAGTTTTCCTCTTTATAAAAATGGAGGTACCGTTTGTTCAGCAATGTCTTTTAAGGGTCAAATGATATATCACAAGTGCAGGCACCCAGTACACAGGAGATGCTCAATGAAACTATTCTTTTTCTTTCACGAGAGAATCCTAACTGCAATAGTACAAGGTTTTTAATCTACTCACATGTTTACTAAGCATCACTATGCAACAGGTATTGCAGCTAGAGCTGAGAACTAGAGAAAAATACAGCATAATCCCTGCCTTGCAATGCTCATGGTCTGGGAGGAAGGATACACTTGTAGAGTTTTTTTTTTTTTAATATTTTTTAGTTGTTGATGGACATTTATTTTATTTATTTATATGTGGTGCTGAGAACTGAACCCAGTGCCTCACACATGCTAGGCAAGTGCTCTACCACTGAGCCACCACTCCAGACCTGTAGACAGCTTTAATATGTCCTGAGAAATATTCAACAGAGGCCAAGCATGAACTCCACAAAAGAGAAGCCTTTTGAGCAGTCTCAGGAAAAGACCAGACGAGAAAGGGTTTTCTTCACAAAGAGACCCAGATTTTGTAAGGACCTCTAATGAGGAAAACATGGAGACAAACACTGAGCCAAATCTGGCATTCCCATCTGCAACTCTGTCCTTAATGTTCCAAAACCAGTTCTTTAGTCGCTGGGGTGGACTTGCTACTGGAGGAACTAGGGATTTGGAAAGCCTAATTCTGCTGAGATATATGAAAAGCAGCTTGCAGTAGCAGGGGAAGAGGGTATGTGATAGGTTGCTCTGGAGGGCAGAGTGAGGAGAAGCATGTGTGTTACAGGAGGCTAGTTTTAGTTCAGTGGAGAAGGACCAGTTAGTCTCCACTGTCCCACAATAGGAGATGCCATTCTCCCTCTGTGTGGAGGTGTACCCAGTGGCTGGGTTACCCTCTGATGCACTGCTGATATGGTACCTGCAACTTCCATCTGGCACCAGATGGAAGACTTCTAAGGTCTAGTAGTAGTTGTATTCTACATCAAAGATGGGCAGGTTTGTCAAGCTATAGTGAGAGACCAGTTGGTCTCACACAGCAGGTCTGTGACCAGGTAGTCTTTGTGACCTCCAAAGAGCCTTTGTTGATGCCTGAGACAAAGCACAGGTTTTATTTATGCAAATACACCTTTCTCCAAAGTTGATTATTTAATTTAAACCAGAGGCATATCAAATATCAGTAATTAAATCATACAAGCAACGCTACCCTATCTGATAGTATGTTTTGTTTGATTTTTTTCTACCAATAAAAATTCAAGTCAGAGAAAAAGTATCTAAAAATAAGAAACATTAATGCCCTCTATCTAGATCTTGTTTCTTCAGCCAAATATTTCATGAGGAAACTCTTGAGACTGCACCTGTACCTCAAGCCTCAACAATGTACAGGCAGAATGGAACAGACATTCTCCCATTCACCTGTGTGACTGGGCCTACTTTCAAACACTATTCCAGAAGGGCTTTCTCCTAATGATAATAGCAACTCACCACAACACCTAGTCCTTTGACTTTTTATTTTTTCTTGTATGTTACTAGTCAACATCGACTAATTGTTCATCATGGGCCACATACTCCAATAGGGACTGTGGGAAATTATAGACCATCACAGAGTTTTGGCCCCTGAGAATTTTAGAGTCTGGCAGGGGAGAGGAGATCAACAGGGAGGAGGCATGTGTTAAACCAACACTCAGAAGATGTAAATCTCTAACTGAAATAGAATGGAGTTAACCAATCTCTCAAAAATTCATGTATTGGGGCTGGGGTTGTGGCTCAGTGGTACGGCACCTGCCTAGCACACGCAAGGTACTGGGTTCAATTCTCTGCACCACATGTAAATAAATAACATCAAGGTCCAACAATAATTAATAAAAATATTTTTTTTAAAAATTCATGTCTTGGACACTTAATTTCCAAATTCATGTTAATGTTATTTGGAGGTGAGGCCACTAGGAGGTAACTAGGATTAGATGAGGCCATGAGGCCGAGGCTTCATGATGACATTAGTGGCTTTGTAAGGAGACCCAAGCTAGCTCACTTTCTCTGTCTTGCCATAACCCTGCAATGTTATGATGCAGCAGAAGGCCCTCACCAAATGCTAAGCAGATGATGGCAGCATGTTCTTCTCAGTCTCCAGAACCACAGGCCAAATAAACTTTTATTCTTCTAAATTACCCAATCTCAGGTACTTCGTTATGGCAATAGAAAATGGCTAAGACAATTAGAACTGAACTAGGAACTAAAACCTCACTGGTGTGAATCCTATTCATTTGCAATTTCCAGTAATTCTCTCTGGTTTCAAATTACCTTTGTGTGTTCTATGATAAAATGACAGTACATTAAACTTTGGAGTACATTAGAATTACCTAAAAAAGCATTCCTTCTACCCAGAGACTCTGAAATGCTGAGTTAAAGGCCACACTTTCAGAAGCACTGCTTAAGAGGGAATCACAGTAAGAATCTATTAGGAAGACTGATAATTACATATAATATGCTAAACACAAATTAGTTTTAACTATACATTATAGGACCTAGAAAAGACATCTCTTAGGTCAAAACCTCAAGAGCAATTTGTAATTAATTTGAAAAGAAAGATATTTTGAAAATCCCATTATTTTGACAAAATACTACTTCGTGCATGTGTGTTACCATAACTGGTCCTACTAGGTGATGTTTTGCAGCAAAGGTTCCAGAGAGAACCAAAGCAAAATTCTAAAGGCTGAACTAATGACTAATAAGAGGTTGGGGAGTCATGTATTTTAATATGAAAAGACCAAAAAATGTAGGTAGCTTTAGCAAAGATATGCTGGGTTCCATGGAGATGATGGGGCAAAAAATGTGTCAAGAAGGTGCAGTTAGCAGGGCTGAACTTACACTGGAAGAAGGAGTGGGTACTGCTGCACAGTCACATCAGCTAGAAACTCCTAAGCAAGCTTTGGATTTTAGGTCAAAGGCTTCACGGAATACCACTACTTAGTAGAGGGCCGTGATCTGAGAGAATGACCCACCTTTCTAGTCCTAGTTTCTTCATTTATTTAAAAAAAAAAAAAAAAAAGTCTAGGAGTATGGCTCAGTGGCAGAGCATTTGCCCAGCATGGCCTGGGTTCAATTCCCAGCACAATCAATCAACAAGGAGTTGGATTAGATGACTGCTAAGCCTCCTTCTAAATCTATTATGTGATTCTATCTACACACCCACATATTTTTGTGATTTTGCATTTAATTCAATCAAAACACTTCTCATTATGGTTTGCTTTCATCATCCCTGGTCAGAACAGCCCAGGACAGTATCTTGGGTCTCTGTTATGATGCTGATTTGAAGAAAAGAGAGCCATTCTCAAGTTGCAGGCTTTCCCTACTTTAGCTAAACAAGAGACATGTGACTGTGAAGAAGATACTTCAACTGTAAACAGAAATGCATTGATGGAATAGCAAAACTCTTTAAAACAGTTTTGTTGACTTTATATAGACCATATGGCAGCTTACCATAGGTTAAATCATCTGTTTGTGAACAATGTATTTGAACATTCCCAAGTTTTTCCTAAATATTTCCCTCAGCTATAGCTATTAAAATCCGGTAGGTGTTACAAGAGGGTACAACTGTGAAAAACCTAACACTAAATCATATTTAATAGTGAAAGACAACCTTGAGGGGCAAAGAAATAACCAAAACTATTTACTACTGGAGCAAATTTGTTTTTATTTCATTTCACAATAATCCATTTTTCCCCATAAAAATTCTGTAAGC
This sequence comes from Geosciurus inauris, assembly GCA_004024805.1. Classification (NCBI taxonomy): domain Eukaryota; kingdom Metazoa; phylum Chordata; class Mammalia; order Rodentia; family Sciuridae; genus Geosciurus; species Geosciurus inauris. Next base: position 85,521 of record PVHX01002785.1, on the reverse strand, counting down.
AAGGTAACCTATCCAAATATTTGATAAAATATAGTGTGGCTGTTGTTGCTCAAACTGGACCACAGAAGCAGGTGCAAGTCTGAAATTGAGATAGAAACTATCTCACTTCATGTTCATGCAGTAGAACATGGGTGGGGTGTGACACAGGCTGTGGCAGACAAGCCCTGCACAGTCTGTATTTTAGGAGCTTGGCCTTTGATACTCCTTTGCTCGTGGGGGCAGGAGGATCTCTCTGTGTTTCAGTTATGCCTCTACAGACCTGTCAAAGTCCTGTCAAGGACATATGGTAGGCTGGATTTCTAAGACTACTCTAATGGGCTAAATACATGGGAGTTCATGTTCAGTAAAAGGTTTGTTTTGCTCTTAACATCTCAACCTGAAATTACAGACAGGCAGCAGAGGGACTAATCTATTTGGTTTTAGTCTAGAATACTTATACATTCAAGATTAAATGGGGAAAACAAGTAGCATACTTGTGTTTAGATAAAAGTACAGTGAGAATGAAAGGAAAAAAATAGCAAAGAGAGAAATTTTTCTCAGAATTTGTCTCAAGATTTCCAATTACCTTTGCATCTCTCACATAGTACAACTCCTATCACAGGATTTGTTGTTACTGTTGTTTTTGTTTGGTTTGCTTTTTCTTGCACCACAGGAAGCATACAAACCCAGCTGCTATCTAAGGAGCATGGAAGAAACTTGAGCCTTTCATCAGCAGACTCAGCATAAAACATGAGCTCCTAAGGATGCTGAACATCTTTCACATACTTGTTGGTCATTTGTGTTTCTTATTTTGAAAAATGTCTGTTTATCTCTTTTTCCCATTTACTGACTGGGTTATTTATGTGTGTGTTTGTTTTGGTTTTGGTTTTTTTGGGGGGGAGGGGGGGGTTGGTGTAGCTCTTTTTCCCATTTATCGATTGGGTTATTTTATTTCTTGGTGTTAAGTTTTTGAGTTCTTTATATATTCTGGATATTCATCCCTGTCAGAGAATAGCTGGCAAAGATTTTTTTTCCTGTTCTGTAGGCTCTTTTCATACTCTCTGCTGTACAGAGCTTTTTAATTTGATGGCATCCTATTTACCGATTATTGATTTTATTTCTTGAACTTTAGGGGTCTTGTTAAGAAAGTTGGTGGCTGCACCTATCTGAGGTGGTATTGACCCTATGTTTTCTTTTAGCAGTTGTAAAGTTTCTGGTCAAATTTCTAAGTCTTTGATTTGACTTGTTCAGGGCAATAGATAGATACCTAGTTTCATTCTTCTACATAGGAAATCCAGTTTTCCCAGCACCATTTCTTAAAAAGGCCACCTTCTCTCCAACATATATTTCTAATGACTTATTATTAGAGAATTCTAAGTAGGTGGCTTTGTCCCTGTGTCTTTTATTCTATTGCACTGGTCTTCATGTCTATTTTGATGCCAATACCATGCTGTTTTTGTTATGCCAAAATTTCATCTCATTCCAGTCAAAATGGCAATAATCAAGAATATAAATAATAGGGCTGGGGTTATGGTGCAGTGGTAGCGTGCTCGTCTAGCATGCATGAGGCACTGGGTTCGATCCTCAGTACCACATAGAAATAAAATAAAGATATTCTGTCCACCTACAACTAAAAAAAAAGTTACAAAAAAAGAATAAACAATAATAAATGCTGGTGAGGAGGTGAGGGAAAAAGGTATACCCATACATTATTGGTGAGACTGCAAATTAATACAATTAGTCCAGCAAAGCAGTCTGGAGATTCCCCCAAAAAACTAGCAATGGAATCGCCATATGACCCAGCTATCCCACTCCTTGATATCTATACAAAAGAACTAAAATCAGCATACTATAGTGATACAGCCAAACCAATGTTTACAGGAGTGAAACTCACAATAGCCAAGTTATGGAACCAGTCCAGGTGCCCATCAATAGATGAATGTATTAAGAAAATGTGGTAGACATACACAATGGAGTTTCATTTAGCCATAAAGAATGAAATTATCACATTTATCAGTAAACAGATGGAACTGGAGAACATCATGCTAAGTGAAATAAGAATTGGATGTTTTTTCTCATATGCAGAAGCTCGAGCAAAGCAAGAGGATAAAAAGGGGAGTGGTGTCAGATATCATCAAGACAGAGGGGAAATCATGGGGAATAGTGAGGAGACTGAAGGGGAGAGAGGAGGGACAAAAAAGTAGAGGAAATGTGGTACAAATTCAACACAATGTCATGTGTGTATATAAATATATGACAGTGAATTCCACCTTTATATCTATAAAGCACCAATTAAAATAAGTAAATAAACAAATAAGTGGAAGGAAGACCAGCGGAGAAAGAGGAATGAGAGAAGAGAAGAGGAGAGGGAAACAAGGAGCTCCCACTGGGGAATGAAATAAAGTAAATTTCATGCATATATGACTATGTAAAAATGAACCTAACTATTATGTATAACTATAATGCACCCATAAAAGTGCTTAAACAAGTTAAATAAATAAATAATTGTCTGCAACACAGAAATGTCACAAGTTCTCACTCATTTGTGGAAACTAACAAGTTGATCTCATAGAAGAACACAGTGGAACAGTGGTCACTACAGACTAGGAAAAGCAGGAGGGTAGGTCCAGATGAAGCTAGATAAGGGGTATCCAAATACAGAAAAGAGGAATTAGTTTGGGTTTTCTATAGCACAGTAGGGTCACTACCAACTACACCAATCTACGACATATTCTGAATTCACTAGAAGAGTATAAAAGTTCCCAGCACACAGGGAAAATTAATAGTTGAGAAGATGAAAGTGCTTATTAACCTAATTTGATCATTACACATTATGTATCCACATATCAAATTATCATACTGTACCCCATAAAGATGTGCAAATATTATATCTCAATTTAAAAAATGAATAAACAAAAAAGGCGCAGAAGCTCCTAAAGGGCTGGGTCTTATAACCACATTATCTCTGTACACCCCATGGCAGCAGTGTCACCACTCACCAGACAAACCAGTTTTGGTCATGATAAAGGATCTTAGGTGTTACCCTGTGTGGCTGAGTTTTCTAATGAATTCAGGCTAGAATTCTACATAGCACAAGGATTTTTCCTAAGCACATAGGACCTCACTTTCTTTTAGAGACATAAGATAGAATGCCAAACATTCCTGACAGGTTCACACTTGGAAAGGAATTAAAATAAAGGTACAGACACATGGGCTGATTTTTGAGGCTTGTGAAATGGATCAACCTGGTAGTTTCGTGTCCCTACATACTTAATAATCACTACAGTTCCTTGCCCCACTCTGGACCTCAGGACATCACTATTTGTTCATTCAGTGTGCAGGCCCCTGTAGTGGCAGTGACAGCTGTGACATATATTCCTTTTCACTATAGTCAACATTAGGTCAGAGGCAGACGCAGAAAAGAGCCACCTCCACGAGCACCACCGTCAGTTGAGCGCGCCCAACGCAGTACGCATGCGCCAAACACGCCAACATGGCAGTCCCCAGTAGCTCATAGGGAAAAAACAGCGAACCTCCGACATGAAAGCCGCCATGACTCCCGGCTCATCCCGGAAGGACTCTGACCTCACCAGCCTCACCTAGCCAATCTCAGAGGTCACTGGACTCTAGACCAACACCTCTTCCTGCCCCAGGCCCTTCCCTTCCTGCCTTAAGTCTCCCTTTTGGGGGGGGCGGGCTTTAAATTCTGTATGCCACGAGGCTCCAGCGCCATTTCAGCACGCTCAAGCCTGTGACCGGGATGGGGTGGCCCGGGAGCGTTCCTTCCAGAATAAAGCCTGTTCCAGTCCTGTTTTACTTCCATCTGGTCGTTTGGCTTTCCAGTCAGCTTGCATTAGTCCCAGATCGTTTCAACTGTTCAACAGCCTCCTTGACATTCCTGTGTGCTTAGTTTAAAAAAAAAAAAATGAAAATTTTAGATCATGGTGACCATATCCAAAACCACTAATGGCTTCTCACTGTAAACCAACATCCACACTCCTCAGCCTGGAACCTAGAACCTTTTCCTCCCTTTCTAGTAGTCTCTCTTCACTTGATGCCAAGGCCCCATTGTGGCTACACAGAGGCCATTTCTGGAACACCAGCTTTGCCCAAGCATTTACTTTTTCCTGTAGTCAAGTCTCACCATTCTTCCTTTAAAGCCACAATTGTAGAAGCCTGTTTAGAGTCTTCCAGATGGAATTAATCTCTCCCTCTCTATATTCTTATAATATATGGCTTGTATCTTAGTAAAACTCTTACAATAGTTTGCCCTGAAAGCCAGTTATTTTATGTATGTGTATGCCTTCTTCTCTGGCACAGCAAATCTCTATTTGAGAGCATATTAAAATCATCTTAGGGATCCTTGGAGAAGTGGTTAATTCTAAGATTGGAAAAAAGTAAGTATAAGAGGTACCTGGAATACACTTGTTATACAAAAGAATAAGGAATTGCTCCCCACATGCCCTCCAAAATGGGGAGTATGTCACAAGAACACAGGAACTGGCTTGAAGGAACTTCAACTTGGCTAAATCTGGGATAAGGTGAACATCAAAATAATGAAGTATAGTACTAAAAAAGGTAAGAGTCCATACCAGTAAAATATAAATGGGGGAGGGGAAGCAACTTTACTTTCATAAGAATACAGTAACTGTGAAAGGAATACTACAGTAAGCAAATCATCATTCTGCAATCATCACAGTAAGATTGGTTCAAACATGAATTATCAATAGATACTGAATCAGAGGAAATTTTTGTTGATAAGGAGGACATTTATTTATCCATACCATGTTTCCCACAGACTGTTTATTTGGGCACAAGGGGAAAAACAGTAACTATACAGAAGAAAAATAGAATAATACCTTGACTGGGTGAGTGAATCAGAGTTAACATCAACAGTGAGGAGCTGATGGACATCTGTGCCTCCCAACAGAAAGCCCTCAGAAGAACACATGATCACTTATATAGAATTGTGGCTGGCTGAGAATATGTAACCTGAACTAGTAATGAAGAAACATATGACAAACCCAAAATGAAGAATGCTCTATTAAAATGAGGGGGGGCGGGGGTTGGGGTGTGGCTCAGTGGTACAGTGCTTGCCTAGCATGCATGAGGCACTGGGTTCGACTCTCAGCAACACATATAAATAAATAAAATAAAGGTCCACTGACAACTAAAAAATATTTTTTAAAAAAGTGTGGAAAGGTATATGTGAGGAGGGATAGAGGGCTGTGTTCTTTAAAAATGCCAGTATCAGCCGGGCGCGGTGGCTCACGCTTGTAATCCCAGCACTTAGGGAGGCTGAGACAGGAGAATCGTGAGTTCAAAGCCAGCCTCAGCAATGGTGAGGCACTAAACAACTCAGTGAGACCCTGTCTCTACATAAAACACAAAATAGGGCTGAGGGTGTGGCTCAGTGGTCGAGTGCCCCTGAGTTCAATCCCCAGTACCAAAAAAAAAAAAAATGCCAGTATCATTAAACATAGAATGGCCATGAAAATGCTCTAGATTGAGTCTAAAAACATGTGACAATTAAATATAACACTGATCATGGACTGGATCCTAAAATGAAAGGGCAGAAAATGCTTTTATAAAGAACATATTATTAGATCCACTAACAAAACTGGAATATGGATGATAGATTTGAAAAAACTATTAGTATCAATTTACTGAAATTGATAACTGTGCTGCTGTAGTTTTATAAAACAGTATTCCTATTCTTAGGAAACATTTACTGAAGTTTACAGAGGTAAAGGGCCATGACGTTTGCAACTAACTCTTATATAGTACTGGGGGAAAAAATTATTTCCAAATGAAAAGTTGAAAACAACACCTGAGGACCTTTTCTGACTTAATTGTTAGAGTAGGGTTTATTCACTTAAAAATAGGAAGAAAAGAAGAGAAAAAAACTTTCAAGGAGTGAGAACTGCCTACAACAGTGGTTCTCAAAGTATGACCCTCAGACTAGCATTGTGATCATAACTTGGGACTTGCTCTACTGAATCAGTACCTCTGAGAGTGAGGTCCAGAAATTTGTGTTCTAACACTCCCTCTATGTGAAGCAGAGAGCTCTAGAACTTCCTCATGCTGAGAATGGAAAAAGTACTTCCAGATCTGGACATAGATATGCTCTGTAGCTAGCACAGCCTAACTAAATCCATGTATATGTACATCTCCTGGGTTTTCTTTTTCACAAATTGTAGTTGCTTCTGTAGGACTAGCAGAGAAACAATCTAGCAGCTTCTCCTCAGTTTGATGAAACTATAAAAAATTAATTTTTCCTTTGGACAACCTTTTTTATGTGGGCAGACAGCCAAATTCAGCCAGCCAGGACCCAGGCAGGTTTCCCTGGCTTAGATGTCGGTAACAGGTGATTTTTTTTTTAAATATTTTTTATTAGTTGTTGATGGATCTTATTTTATTTATTTATTTATACGTGGTGCTGAGAATTGAACCCAGTGCCTCACGCATGCGAGGCAAGCACTCTACCACTGAGCCACGACCCCAGCCCGGTAACAGGTGATTTTGATGCCCATCAAGTTTATCTAGACTATGAGCTCCTGAGTCTCTATTTTTAGCTCCTGTATTTCCCATAAAACCTAGAAAAATGCTTTATGCATACTTATCTCAATAAATGTTTGCTGAATTGGTTTGACAGTGAATGATAGGGCAGAAATGACCACTGAAGTATTTGAAGATAATACACTACTCTAGAGGCCCCAGCTATAGCACCACTGGGTTTCTAAAGTGAATAGAAAACTTACTTTGAAAACAATAAACTCAGATTACTCATGAGGTTAGCAAAGCACTATTTTCTCAAAGGGAAATATATCCACTTACGGTTTGTTAAGTCACTACCAGTTGAAAATATGTAAAAACTTATGCAAGCTCTTAGACTGGTATTTAAAAATTAAATGTGCGCCTTTGAGAAGCAATGCAGAGATTAAAAAGCCATGCTGCATATCACACAAGATCTGCTTAGAGAAGACAGCATTCACGTGGCTGTGATGTGGCCCACATCTGATAAAGATGGCCGGGTTTCAGAATAACATCCTGTACGTGTCATTCCAGGAGATAAGACTACTGCAACAAGAATGAGGTGATCAATTTGTCTACTGAGTAAAAAACGAAACAAGTAAATACATTTTATGCAACTGTTTTCTATCTTGAGAGGTTAAGATAGAAGATGAAGATGCTCTAGGATATAGACTATCATCCCAGCCTCGCCACATGCCTTTTCTAATTGGCACCCTGAAAGATTTCACAGGAAAAGGGTGTGTTACTTTGGTGTTGTTGATTTAAAGGTTATCTAGTCACAGAAAAGCCCAGAATTCATCTTCAGAATTCACCTTCTTATTGAAAGTCCATGGAGTGCCTTGGCAATTAAAAATTCCTATCACCTATAGCCATTCCCTATGTGAGAAGGCTCAGAACTCGCCTTACAAATTGCTCTTTTGAAGATCAAAGGCAAGCTGAATGTGTCTGTGTGTGCTCTCGATGAGACTGTAATTTAATGGAATTTTTAGAGGAGGTTTCACTGGCAGTGTTTGGATGACAGCCCTGGGGCGGAGGATTCAGGGGAGCTTGGCCACTCTTCCCTTTGGAGCGATTTCCCTGCCTTTAATTGGCACCTCATTAGAAATTAATGAAAATGACATCCTCTGTTCTTCCTGCTCTAGGCATGGAATGCTACAAAAAGGCCCATCACAATTCATAACACATTCAATTTATACAGCAATGGCTCTTAAGCATTATTTATGAGATGTGAATTTCTTGTCAGCAGTTAATAACCTGTACAGAGTGGAAAGGGAATGGAAGAAAAGATTGTGAATATATATAAAAAAAGATTTTCTGCAGTGAAGAAGTGTTCTGTTTGAGTTCAAACTACCTTTCTGAGTCTTCAATTTCAGTAGTAAATTACTGTGTTTTTCCCCCCTCCAAAACCTTTCAGGGCAGTTAAACATCTCTCCAACACTCCATGCATCTTCAAGGCAATAACCATACAACTCACCCTTTCCTAGAGAGATCCAAGCAGGCAGATAAGAGGAACACAAAAGCTATGTGTCAAAGACAGTTGTGTATATTCCCATATCTGTCCTTCATCATTTAACATATGGCAGCTGACTCAGTCATTTTTCTGGGCACATGGTATATGGTTCTTGGTAGACCAAACTCAACTTCCAGCTCCCTCTAGGAAGGCTCCATCTGAAGGGACTGTAGAAAGCTCTGGGCTTTATTAACCCAACAAAAAAGTCTAATTACCCCATAGGGAGACTCTCAGAATTGGGCACAAGATAAGGGACTACAAGCCATATAACCAAAAAGAATGAAAGCTTGGGGCAAACCCAATAGGCACTTAGAGACTCAGCCTCCTGCCCAGAAGGGTGAAAAGCCTGGCAGAATAATCAGATAGTTAGACAGGCTGGCTTTACTGGGGGCAAGGTGAAGTTATCTAACAGCTGTTTCTGGATTTTTTCAGCTAGGTGCTAATAAGACCTTAGGAAATTAAGTAGTTTGCATCAAAACTGAAGGGTAAACTGGGATACTTGGTTATACCACCCCTGAATCTCATCATGAAATTGTGAATTCTACCAGCTGCCTGACAAGAGGAAGCATTAGCACACTGAAGGCTAGACAATACACATGAGGGACTAATCGTGTGATCTGCTATGGCAAATCCTGTATAGTACCTAGGATTCGTTAGAGCACTCCTACAATCCCTCAGGAGGCTGAGGCTGGAGGACTGCACATTCAAAACCAGCCAGGGCAACTCAGCAAGACTTGTCTCAAAATAACATTTTTAAAAAGGATTGGGGATGTAGACTAGTGGTAGAGTGCTTTCCTAGCATGTGCAAGGCTCTGAGTTTAATCCCTAGCACTGCCTACTCACCCACCCCACCCACAAAAAAAAGGGGGGGGGGGACAGGTGGTGGAGCTGGAGGAGGAGGAGGAAGAGAACATGAGGTACAGGAAAAGGCCACAATTCTAACTAAGGAACAACCAAAGGCCCATGTAGGCTTTACCACATTGCTATTAGTGAATTGCCTAAACTTTCCAACGGTTCACATGAACACAGAAACAAGAATCTGCAGACCTTGAAGGATTAGACAGACTGTTCAGAATGGGGCAAAGCAAATTAGCCATCAGACCCCAAAGCTTCTTTGGCTAACCACAGTATCCCTGACCTATGAATTTAAAATTACCTAGAAGAGTTGACCCAAACATAGCCAAGAATAAGGTTCTGGCCTTGCCCGGACCCTATGACATACATAAACACAATGAACCCCAGAAATTCTGCAATAGACTCTGCTCCCACCATCTATCTTAACCCTCTTCTTTATACTTTTCCATAAGCATTTAATAGCATACTGAATATCCTTTAAAAAACAAACAAACAAATACTTCTCTGGATCTTTCACAATGGTTCCCTGCCCCTGGCTTTGTGAAGACACACACACCAGAGTATGTAACAAACATACCTGGCTATACCAGGAATAGGTGTACAAACTTAATTTCTATAAGAAGCTAATACACCCTCCCTGCCTGTGTATTTCCAAAAGGGCAGATAATTGAGGAACAGGAATAGAAAAGACTATCTTTAGAAGATATAGAACATCCAGGGAGTATCACTTTATAATTGCTGAGTGAACTATGACCTAGTCTTCACTATTAGCAATAATACTTGTAGGCTATCTATGGTAATTCCAGAGGTGAAGGGGGGAATTCCAAAGTTAAGTTCTTAGGATGAAATACACAGGATTCTCAGAAGCTACAGCAAGGCTAGAAGTTTACCTGATGAGAGCTCTGTTCCTCAGATCAGTATCAATACTATATATACACATAATAATACTACACTTTAAGATCAGAAAACAAAAACAAAGACAGGAAAACTGCAAGCCAGCCTAAAATAATTCAGCTACACAATTTTAACCTTATGTCACATGATATATGTGATCAAAAGGACAGGAAGAATTGGCCTAAGTTTTGTTCCACTGTGGGTAAATATAAAGTTTCAAAAAATGCCTCCCTGTACAGCAATCCTAAGAGGTGGTATTATACTGGAGAATTAAAAAGGAAAGGTTACTTTTCAGGCTACTTCAAGGTGTTAATTTTCTAGATGAACTAAGGTTCAAAAACAACAATGACAACCCAAAACTATTTTATAATCCAGCCTTAATTTAAAAGGAATATTGGAAGTACTGGGGACTGAAGTAGAGCAAATTATATTCCATGCATGTATGATCATGCAAAATGAACCCCAATATTATAATTGTAATAAAATATAAAATGTAATAATATATAGTAAATATAATAAAAATGTTCTAAAAGGGGGATATGGAAAGAGATCTTCCATTTATACAAAATAGTAACACACTCATTCAAATTTTATGGTACAAATCCCAGACTTCTGCTGGTTAGGTTAATTTCTAAAGTCATGAATGGGAAGAAAACAGTGTAAGTGGTGGGGAGAAGTTGAAAGCAGTGAGTAGTGACAATGTAACTCAATATATCTAACAACAGTTGGAGATGCTTTTGTCTTCTTTGTATGTATGAGATGAAAAGAAGGGCATTTAGAAGCCTGCACTCTGGATTTCTCAAGCTCTACCCCCACACCTTGCACGGAGGTACTCAAGAGAGGAATGAATTACTTCAGCCTCTTAAGGTAATTTCTAAAGCTGTGCAGAAGTGTTAACGACAGTCTTTATCATGCCACTGGGGGAGATCTTACCACAGCGACATGATCCCAATTCTTGCTGCACCAGCTCCAGTTTGGTTTGGCACTGGAAACACCGACGTCGACTCTTCTGTTTAGATCGGCTGGTTTCCTCAGACCGTTCAGTACTCTCCAGTAGTCGTGGCCGTTTCACTGGCGAAGCCTCATTCTCAGATTGTGAATCTGACCAAAACAACACATATTTGGGGATCAGGATCAGTGCTTGTCCTGGCAAGCACAACTAATTACTGTACTTCCAAGCACTCTTTAGATTATACTACTACCCCTGTACAGGAAGGAAATGGACCTGTGTGAACAACAGAGCCAGTTTTACTTGCCTGGTTTATACTGTACAAACCAAGACTTGGGGCTGACTTCTAACAAACCAAGCCTGAGTTGGAGAGGATGGTAGGAGCTGCTCAACAAAAATCAGTTCTATGTTGCTCCTGTTATTAAAAATAGCTAAGTTTTCATGATGAAACTTTTCTAGCTAGAAATGGGATCTACTCTTTGTACCCTCTTCATTGGAGCCTACATGGTTACTGCTTATATGAATGATTTACCTCTTCTTGGGTATTTACTTGGTGATAGTGGTGGTACTGGGGATTGGACCCAGGAACATTCTACTGAGTTACATCCCTAGCCTCCCCCAAGCATTTAAAAAAATGTTAATAATAATAATTATTATAATAATTATTATTATTATTTGTACTGGGGATTGAACCCAGGGCACTTAACCACTGAGCCACATCCCCAAGCCCTATTTTTTATTTTATTTAGAGACAAGGCCTTCCTAAACTTTGGCTTTTAATCTATAATCCTCCTGCCTCAGCCTCCTGAGTAGCTCAGATTAAAGGGTATGCCAGTGTGTCTGGAGTTCTAATGTATTTTTATAACACTATGCTTAGCACAATACCATACTGAAAGCCAGTGTTTAATGGGAGATTTAATCTTTTTCTAGTAAAGTTACTTCACATGTCTATTCTTAAATACATAAGAATCAGGCTCTAATAACAAAAATAAGTCTGATTTAATTCAGAGTAAAAGAGTACCATTGCTTCTTATTCACAAACAAGCTATTGCATGGCTTCCATTGTGGGTGGTTACAGAAGGCACCCATGACCCTAGGGCCTGTGCAAAAGTGAAAGGTAAGGGAGGTGCAGCGTATGACAATTTGTGTCTAATATATAATCTCAAAGTTGTAACTAAAATGCAATAAAGTTCATTGTCATAGGCAGGCTGCAAATAACTCTTGCTTTCAAAAAAGGGGGCAGCATCTGGGGCTCTGCACTCCTACAACAGTTGTTCTTGTATACTGAGGATGCACCTCCTGCCAAGGATCCAAAGTGGTTTGTGTGAAATCACCTCTGGAAGGGATTCTCCTAAATGGTTTTCTTCAAAATAATCCATATCCTACTACTTCTCCTCTCCCCATCACCTTACTATGGTCTAAGACATCACTATCTCATCCAGCCTAAAACAAGAGCTTCTTAACTGATCTCCCTGCTCATCCCTTTGCTCCCATAGTCTATTTCCCACATAGCAGCCAAGTGATCCTTGTTTAGAATCACAACACTTCCCTGCTCAAAACCCTCTAATAGTTCTCCATCTCAGAGTCCAAGTCCAACAATACTTGCCATGATTCTCAAGAAGCCCTGCATGATTTACCTGCCCATCTCTCTCGCCTATCTCTTGCTGCTTTCTCCCTTGGTTCCATCTACATTGGCCTCCTGTCTCCTATCTCTGGACCTTTGCACCTTCTGTTCCCTCAGTGGAGAGCATGCTTCACACCCAGCTGTATAGAGGATCCCATCTCTGTTAAGCCTTTGTTCAAAGTCACATTTTCAATGAAGTTCTCCTCCAGGATCATCCCATCTTGATCACCCTGTTCCCCTTCCTTAGCACTTAATTTCCTCCCTTTTCCTGCCTTATGTTCCCGCACAGTACTTATCCTTTATCTCCTAGGAGGATGGAAACTCTTGGAAAACAAGAAATTTCCCTGCTTTGCTATGTGCCCTCCATGCCTACAACTCAACAAGCACTTCTTGAAAGAATGAATCTTCTTCTAGGCAGTGTTGATCTTCTATTTAAAGTGGTTCAAGTGAGGAGATGCAGCATGTTGGATGTATTTTAGTGAAGGCTGTCAGTGTGCCTTTCCCCAGCCTCCTCCTGTGTGAGAAGGATGCTGCACTTCACTCAAGATCATCTGCTGGCTCTGACATCAATGGGGTACAGTTTGCTCACAGCCCCAGCTCCACCACCTGGTGACTTGCATACAAAGGCCCTGCACCATTCTAAGCAATTGCAAACTTCATTTTTCATCTCATTTAATTCTTCCAGTCCTACATGGCATTTTCCCCCAATACAAACCAACTAAATAAGGCATTTGATGAAAACAATTGAAAGCAAGTTCAGCCTATTTCCCAGCTCTGCTGAGCGAAGCTGTCCAGACCCAGTCAGTGTGGTGACTGAGTCGGGCAGACATGCCAGGCCCCTCCCCATGCTTCTACAAGAGCAACAAACAACAATCTAAATGTAAATCATTACAAAGCAGCCAGCCAAAAGGAATTCATCTTATATGTGCCACACTGCACTCCTGTAGGTACTTCTTCACAAGCCAGCAATGGCACTATTTGTATTAATAGCCTTATTTGGATATACTTTGGGGGGGGGGGAGATGAAAAAATTCTAGAATAAAAAACCCTCCAAACAACAAAAAGGTCTATTCTTTTTGTTGAAGACCTAAATTTGAAGCATCCTGTAGGAAATTATCCTCCAACCCGGGTGAGGGTCCACATAAGGAAAAGACAGCTGAAATCTTTTCATTATAATACTATTAAAATCTGGATGGCTGTAGCATGATGCCAGCACGCCTATGACATAAAAGAGGACTACTCAGACGCTGAGACTCTCATTCACACTTCTGACAGAAATGTGTGTGTCCAGAAATGCAAAGTTCACATTCTAAGCCCTTTCCAAGAGTCTACAATAAGTGCTGGCAAGGATGTGGTGAAAAAGGCACACTCAAACATTGCTGGTGGGACTGCAAACTGGTGCAACCAATCTGGACAGTAGTATGGAGATTCCTTAAAAACTTGGAATGGAACCACCATTTGACCCAGCTATACCACTCCTCGGCCTATACCCTAAAGACTTAAAAACAGCACACTACAGGCACTTCAATGTTTATAGCAGCACAATTCACAATTGCTAAAATGTGGAAGCAACCTAGATGCCCTTCAATAGATGAATGGATAAACAAACTGTGGTATATATACACAATGGAATATTACTCAGTAATAAAAGAATAAAATTAATGGCATTTGCAGATAAATGGATGGAACTGGAGAAGTGAAGTAAGTGATCTCCCTAAGTAAAGTAAGCCAATCCCAGAAAACCAAAGGCCGAATGTTCTTTCTGATTAGTGGATGCTGATACATAAGGGGGGTTGGGGTGGGGAGCATGGGAGAAATGAAGGAACTTTGGATGGGACAGGGGGGAGGTGAGGGGAGGCAGGGGCAATGGGAGTAGCAAAAACAGTTGAATGAGATGGACATCGCTACCCTAGGTACATGTATGAAGACACGAATGGTGTGACTCTATCTTGTTTGCAACCAGAGAGATGGAAAATTGAGCTCTATATATGTACTATGACTTGAAATGCATTTTAAAAACAAATAAAAGAAAAAAATAAAGCAGGATCTAAAATTGTAAAAAAAAAAAAAAAAAAAAGTCTAGCTCAAACTGTTAAATGTGCTTTCTACCTGCAGAGCACCCATTCCCATTTCTAAAGCAAATCTTTGTGGCAAAAAGATGATTTAATTTCAGGTGATAATAAAGCACGGGTGGAAGATTAAAAAAAAAGGAATAAAACCCTACAATGCTGGCGATGTCATCTAAAGCTGTCTATTAAATAAGGATATGTGAACAAAATTACTGTATGATTCCTATGACTGGGACACAGAATTCAAATTTATATAATCATAATCATCACTGAACAATCTGCTTTGATGGAATCCCTGAGAGTTAAGGGGCCTGTCCAGTCCTGACATTTTCTTTTTTAAATTCCTACTTTAACTTAGGGAGGCTGAGACAGGAGAATCGAGAGTTCAAAGCCAGCCTCAGCAATGGCAAGGCGCTAAGCAACTCAGTGAGACCCTGTCTCTACATAAAACACAAAAATAGGACTGGGGATGTGGCTCAGTGGTCGAGTGCCCGAGTTCAATCTCCAGTACCAAAAAAAAAAAAAAAAAAAAAGTTCCTACTTTACCTGATCAAGTATCGATAACTATGCTAAGGAATAAATCTACATGATTTTTTTGCTGAGATTTTCCTTTATCCATTCCACATTAATATAAAGACTACTGAAATACTGTTCTGATAGGCAATACATGTGGGAAATTCCTGAAATAATGGGCTCTAAATGCTCTGCTGCTGCCTACAGTTTCTGGCTGCACTGTACTGGCTGTCCTAAAGGAACACCACTGAGCCCTAGTTGGTCCTCTGAGTCAGTTTCCTGGCATATGTTTAAGTCTACAACCAAAGGCATGTAAACAAAGTATGAGCTGTGAGAAGCAGTCCTCAACAATTCTAGACCAAGACAGACAAAATGTCTAACACAACGTGTTATTTTTTTTAGAATCAAGGGGCTCCTTCCAGACATTAAGAGATCTACAACTCTTAAGCTCTGAAATATGCCCACTTATCCTTCTCTTGGTTGACAGGTCTATTAGAGGGGAAGAAATCCTCCTGGCCTCTAGTGCTCCCAAAACACAAAGAGGGAGAGGAATAAAATCCCCCAAACTGTTTACCACCCTCAACATGCAGCTGTCTGGGATGGTGACTGCATTATATATAACTTTTTGGTGAAGCAAACCATTCTTTTACATTTTCTCACAAATCAACCTAATGTTTTAATTAGAAGCCAATGAAATAAACAGTAGTATATAGAATTATCATCATCTTGTCTGCAGAAGAAACTTATATATGCTCAGCTAATTACTTAATAAAACCTTGTGCAGTGGGGTGAGCTGCCTAAATAGGAGAAATAGACACCCAGGGCTGGGATTCTAATCATATAATAATGCACTACAAAATTCAACTATTCAATTATATATTTTACATCAATTAGAAAAAGACTAGCGGAATAGATCTAAACATGGTTAACATTAAATGAACCATCTACTATCCATATTGGAATAAATTAAACCTTGATTACTTACTTTTTGCTCACAAATATTATTCCTATTACCTTGAAGCATTTTCAGTTTCCTGAACAATGATGGAGAACACCACCTAATTAGCTTACTTGCATACTCTGAACTTAGCCAGTAAGGGTTAAATGTGGAGAGGAAGGAGAACAGAAATAACTCTTACATACAGCTTTAACTGTCAGAAGAAACGAGTCCTTGCAAGGAGCATGCTCATTAGCAGCAGGAGGATCTGTAGTGGCAAGCTAGAAAACTGTTCCCACCCCAGGAGTTAACAGTGACTTCTAATTAAGGTCCTTCATAAAGAGCCAACAAAGCATTTTCCCCCCAATATGCTTTCTCTTGAGAACATAATCTAGTCTAGGAATACCCATGCAGAGCTGCCTCACTCCCATGCCAGGATCATAGCTCTTGGTACTCACCAGACCCCCTTTCTTCTCTTACCAATGTTTAATGGAATGACAAAGATACATATCAGATCTTCTAGTTAAAAGTCTGATTGAGATCATGTGATTAAATGAGGTAGGAAAATCTTAAGAAAAAATAGTTTACCTATCAGCTTTCTTGATCTTAAGATAATCACTGCTTAATTGGTGACAGAAAAGAGTAGCATCATTTTTAAAACATATGGACTTTTGAAGAGAGAAATTCTTCTAATTGTGTTTCCCTAGCCAGTTGTAGAAAGCAGTGTTAAGACTTTCAATTTAGGAACACACTTTAACTGGAAAGCCTGACTGGAGACAACAAACACAGCTACTTCTTTTAAAATTCTGTTTTGTCTCTGACAGAAATTCACATTTGTTCCTTACTGTCACTGTCCTTGTCTTTATTACTCATGTTCTCTCCCGAAAATTCCAAATAAATTGTGTCAAGCCTGTCAGCGTTGAATCCCAATCTCTCTTAATCTCTTGTCACTGTGCAGCTGGCAGCCTGCATACACCCCGGGCCACTAACCATGGCTGTGGCCTGCTGACATCTCAAGCAGGATCCTGGCCCTTGGTACAAGTTGACACTCAATATAAAACAAGAGCGGGAGAAGCAAAGAGGCAACAAAAAGAAGAAAGTCGTCTTCTATTTCCTTCACCCACACCTTTTCTTAATTTCACAAAAAATGAATCTGTTTAATCTTGGCTATATGACAGCTTTTGAGGTACTCAATCAGTTTTTTAGAACCTATCACAGAATCTTGACAGACTGACATTTGTGATCCCAACTGCCTGTGCAAACATCAGTAAGAGCAATAATTAATAAACCCTCACACATCAATCCAGTCTCTCCTTTGACCATTTAAAAGAAGCTTAAGCAACTAAAACCTCTGTTCACAAAAAGCACCACTCACTCACTAGAAAAACTGGTAAAAGAGACTTCAAAAAAGTCTGTCTTACATTGAGTTTTTGTTTGTGTTTCTTCTCATGCTTTGCTTTCAGAGTATATGCAGGGATTAGATTCATCCTCTCCTGGCATTTTTACTCTGTGTGCCACAAAAGACTTCAAAGATAGTAAACTCCCTCATTACCCATTAAAATAAATTTTCCACTTTCCTTGACTGGGATTTTCCTTTTCTTATCTTCCTAAAAGCCCTAGAATAATTGTGGAATAACAAGTCTGTTAAAAAACCCATTACATGAATAGAGAATGAGGTTCTGGAAGCCGAGTATTAAAATTTTGTGGAGAATGCCATCTTCATTTGAATGGAAATGGATCTAGCTTGAAATACATGTAGGATGCTGAGTCCTAGATCATAACCATTTGTTAGTTGTTCACAACCTGCTGGGCAGTACAATTCCTAAGCATTAATTCCTTTCTTCTCCTCCAACCTCATTCCTCTACCTCTAAATTATTATTATTATTATTTTAAATATTTTATTTAGTTATAGATGAACACAATACCTTTATTTATTTTATGCGGTGCTGAGGATTGAACCCAGTGCCTCATATATATGAGGCAAGCGCTCTACCACTGAGCCACAACCCCAGCCCCTCTAAATTATTTTTGATGTTTCTCACCATTCTTATTAGAGCTTTGAGGGCGGGCTCAATTCTCCCTCACAATCTCTACCTTGGAGACTGAAAGCAGACCTTTGATTCTTCTCCCTAGTGGGAATACAAGGTGGGAAGATGGGGGATAGTCAGTAGGTCTATTTTGAGAGTGCACCTGAGTTTGTAGGCTCTCTGCCTTTCTCTGTAGGCTCAAAAAACTCAAGGCACCAGAAATCTTTGGGGTAACTCTCATCTGACCATCTGATTTTGATATTCATGACAGCAATGCAGAAGCTGCTTCTAACAGACCCTTTTCTGACTGGAAGTCAGAGCAGCAGAACACACAGAAGTCATGGGTCATGATAATTTATGCCCTTCAGGACACAAGTACCCATGTGTCCCAAAGGCATGTTTTAAAGGCTGGAATTAAATTTCTCACTTCCTCACAGTCCATCTTCCCTTCTGGTTCCTGTGGAACCAGGAAGCTAGTCTTGGTGGCACGACCTTGACACCACCTGCAACAACTGATTGTGACTTTCTCAAAGGTTCAAGTAGGAAAACCATTACGCTGAATGGAAACATTCAGAGAGGAACCCTTACCTTGTTCCAAGCCTTAGGAGGAAGTCATTCACTTTTTTTGGGGGGGGGGGGGGGGGGGGGGGGGGTCTTACTGGGAATTGAACTCAGGGGTATTCGACTACTGAGCCATATCTCAGCCCTATTTTGGGTTTTATTTAGAGACAGGGTCTCATTGAGTTGCTTAGCACCTTGCCATTGGTGAGGCTGGCTTTGAACTCATGATTCTCCTGTCAGCCTCCCAAAGTGAATCATTCAGTCTTTAATCAACCTCTCTTTGTTTTTGTTTTTTGTACTGGGAATTGAACCCACGGGGTCAACCACAGAGCCACACCCCCAGCCCTTTTTATTTTTTTTATTTTGAGACACAGTCTACCTAAGTTGCCCGGGCTGGCCTTAAACTTGTGATCCTCCTGCCTCAGCCTCCCAAGCAGTTGGGATTACAGGTGTGGGCAAAGGCCAATTTTTTTTTGAAAAATTTTAAATGCATAGAATAATAAACATCTATGTACATTCCATCCATAGTCAATAATTATTGATGTTCTGCCATATTCCTTACATTCTACATCCCCCCCCATAGTTACATATTTTTCCCTAGTGAATCATCTGAAAATAAGTTGCAAACACCAAAATACTTCATTCTGGAATACATACACATGTAATTTAGTTTCCTTATAAGACTAAAATACCACACCTAATGCTCCAATGTCATCTAATAATCAAACTAATGTTCAGTCCATTTTCAAAGTATCCAAGTTTTCAAAGGTATGTGCTATCAAGTTTCATTGTTATACCTGGCTCTTATGTCTCTACAGGTCTCTTTTAATCTGGAACATTATGTCTCTCATTCATCCATTCATTCATCCACCCACCTACCCATCCATTCAAAAAATGTGGGCTTTTAAAAATAGTATTGGTTAGTAATCCTGTGGGATGTACCAAATCCCATATTCAATCTATTTATTAGTAATAATGTTCAACTTTAAAGGAAGGAGATTTAAATCATACATCAGAACTGTAAAACTTCCAGTGTGTACCCAATAAGCCCACATGGCACAACTAAAGGCAGGTGAAGAAAGGCACGTACTATGTAATCAATCCAGTTCCTGTAACATCTTGGTAGTGCGGGAAAGAATCTCTTCCTCCAACTGCCTCCACTGCATATCTGACACCTACTGGAATCAGGAAAGGTTCATTTGTGCCTTGATCTGGAGTTGATACACTTAGGCAAATATTAGGAGATGGGCTAACTACTATTAATTATTTTAACTTGAGTTCTTTCTTTTAGTCTGATGGCATTCCCTGTGACTAAAAGTGATTCCAAAGGGTCATGCAAGTCATTCCTCTATTTATTTTCTTTCCAATAGCCTCTTGGATTTTTTCTGATAACCTTTTTCCTCCTGGCTGACTGTACACTGTTGTTAATAGTTGCTAAAAGACAACTTTTCACTGCTAAACTGCTCAACTCTCTCAAATTCTTCTTTATTTCAAATCTAAGAAAAAAATTTCATCAGATTAAAAAACATAAAGGAAAAGTCCACATTTGCAAAAAGAATCACAATCTCATTTAGTACAATAATATTCCAAGTTTATTTAGTACAATAATATTCCAAGTTTATTCTTTTATTTTTATAGGCCTCTAGATTAATGACTACTATTGTCCAGGGCCACAGAACATTTTATTAATTATTTCTTGAGGGCCTACTGTGTGCCAGGTACTGAATGTTTGAACTGACACATCAAAACTAAGTAAGACAGGGTTGGAGATATAGCTCAGAGGCACAACACTTGCTTAGCATGCCTGAGGCCCTGGGTTCCAGCCGCTAGACCATGAACACACACAGACACACACAAAGTGATCTCTGCCCCAATGAGACCAATCCAGAACACAAATATACCTACAGCACAATACATGCAATGTTAATGTACAAAAGGAATGCTATGAACACAAAAAATGGAAGTCCTAAATTCTAGGGAGGAAGGGCAACTAAGAAGTAGAAGGGTAGAAGAGGGACAGGTTAGAAAAGGTACTTTCCGAACTTAAGACTTATAATATTATATAGGTTGACAGATGCATTTAGCTCACATTTGTCATCTCCATTTTTTTTTTTTAATTAGGCCCACCATCTGTATGTATTTGCTTATTTACCTTCTTCCCTTTACACCTTCCCATAAATCAAGTAAATAGACCATTTCACAGTCTGTGGAACAGGTACTTGGAGAACACCAGTTTGATGGGTTTTTATGAAAATAAAGGTGCCATATATCTTTCCCCTCTCTGACTTCAGCTGGTTCAATATTTCCCCCGTAGGGGTCATAGACATCTCACTAAAATGTCAATGGTTGGCTCAGTTTTCCTCCTATACTGGTCTGCCTACTCATACACTTACATACATGGCTTTCACTGCCAATTTTTCTCTATAAGGAGTCTTCCCAGCTCATTTTCTTTTTATTATTAAATGCTTTATTTTGAGGTTCATATGTAATTATAAGAAACAATCACCATGTCATGCACCCTTCCTTCATCCAGTTTTCCCCAGTGGTAAAATCTCATGAAATTCTAGCACAATATCACAACCAGGAAACTGATACAGATATTGTGAAGATATGCCACATGTCCATCATGAGCAGGCTCCTTCAAATGAACCTTTTATAGCCATAACCACTAACCTCCTCCTTGCTTGATCCATGGCAATCCTGGCAACCACTAATCTTTCCTTGATTTCTATAGTTTTGTCATTTCAATAACATATATGCACATATACACAGTACTATAAATGGAATCATACCACACGTAATCTTTTGTCCAAACTCATTTTTAAGCAGGTGGATAGGACAGAATAGATTCCTTAAGCTATAATCATTACAATAATGAATGCTAACACAAAGCATTATTCTGTACCCATACTTTATAAATACTTTTAGATATATCACCTAATTTAGTTAATAAGGCTATTAGTACCTGCATTTCACAAATGAGGAAATTGAGGCACAGGTTAAGAGAACTGCCTAAGGTCACACAGCTAGTAAGTAGAACAGTTGGAATTTGAACCTAAGGCCCTGGCCTAGATACCTCACTATTAACCATTACGCTATTCCCTTTCCAAAACCATTACGCTATTCCCTTTCCAATGACTATTAAACTTAAAAGATTCTACCTGACCATTAAGACAAGTTTCTGCTACTTTGTATCTATACAAAGACCCAACTATCTCTGGAATGAGGGTAGAGGACAGATTATGGGCCAAGTATGAGAATGAAAACAAGCTCTTTTCTCTGTTCCAAAAAGAATCTCCTTGTCCAAATATGATCACCAATTTCTCTGGGACACATCTCTGTTGAATAACTCTACTTGTCCTCTGTTTTTAGAATATGATTTATATGACATCTGTCATACCATTTTCTTCTCACTCCTGTTAACTCTATAACTTCTATAGATTGTAGTAACAGTTTTTAATTTACATAAAATCAGTTTTATTCTTGATTTTCATTTTTGATATTCTAACCTTGTACCACCTGCCATATCTTGAGTTTAATCTTGGATTTCAATATTCTCATACTATGGAAAAACAATACATCCACAGTTTCTTTAGTAATTAATTATTCACAGGATGATGCAACAAAGCACATTGCCCCCACTCGTCACCCACCCACCCACACAACAGCACAAGAAAAGTCAGGTATCTCCATTTGAAATTTTCTTCTAATAAGCAGAAAAAGCAAAACTCATATTCACAGCTTTAAATGGGCCCCACGGGCAGAAGACAAACTTTCCCCTTCCCAACTATCCTGAGAGCCTCCTACAGCTCATATACCAGTTATCTTTACAAAAAGGCATAGATAAGGGTTAGTAATTTATAAACCACTCCTGGGTTTACCTGAAGAATTGTAGTCACCATCCCTATTTGTAAAGTTCCACTTCTACTGCACTATTTACAGAAAGGATATCATCAGAAGCTAAATTCCAAGAAATGGCTGGTTAGCAGAACCTGTTGGTCCAGCAATGAATACAGTAGTGTTCCTTAGTAGCTGATACTTGGCCTAGCACCACTTCCTTGTTTTCCTCCATTAGCAAGACCTGTCCTGCTTGCCCAACTAAATATTACTTTTCCCCATAGATTTTTTTTTTTTTTTTTGGTACTGGAGATTGAACTTGGGGGCACTCAACCACTGAGCCTCATCCCTAGCCCTATTTTGTGTTTTATGTAGAGACAGGGTCTCACTGAGTTGCTTAGCGCCTCGCCATTGCTGAGGCTGGCTTTGAACTCGCGATTCTCCTGTCTCAGCCTCCCTAAGTACTGGAATTACAGACTTGTGCCACCACGTCTGGCTTCCCCATAGATTTTTCAGTTCTCAATGAAACTGACACATAACCCTTGGTAGATAATCTTTTCTAACATGCTTTGGTATTTTAGAGGTCAACAACATAATAATACATTTATTTTTTTAAAATACTACTTTTACAGTATCAGTAGTATGCAGTATAAAATAAGGGAGCACTATCAAGGTGAGACAAAACGGAGAGAAAAAAATCAGATTAAGAAACCCAAGAGAAGGAGCAACTTCTCAAAGGTGACAAGCCTAAATCTCCTCATTTGTGTTCCTTGGCTACAAATCATTCTAGAACCATGGGTATTCAAAGAGTCTTACAGTGATAAGTTTAGTCTTGAACTTTTATTCTATTATCTTTCCCAATATTACCAGAAAAGGAATATCAGCTATGATTTATTTTTCATCTATTCAAAGAAAGAAAATATTTGAAAAGTCATAAAGTATCTATATATTCAGATTTATTTTAAAATAATTGTGTGTAACATGGGTGATACTATTTTCATTTAGTTTCTTAGAACATTCATTTAGAAGTCAAACTTCATAAAAATACCGAATGTCTTCTTCCTACTCTGTGGTTTCATGAAACCTAGGTTTTCACATTATGCCTTATCAAGTCACAAAACTGTTTTGAACCTGTGACTATGGCTGCCTCCTCCTACTGTTAACTTGTATTTGATGAGGCTTGGAGGTAAGGGACAGGCCAGAAGTCTTCAAATAATATTACACCCCAATACCTTGACTTTCAAAGCACTGATGAACTTGTTGAGGGAGGGGTTAACCTGATCTGGATCTGGGAGGAGTTAACCTTCCTGGTCCTTTTTACCAGGAAGACTGAAAATAGGTGTCCTTTATAGAGAAACACTGGCTATAGGAGTAGAATGGGGAAACGGATAAAGATGAATGAGACACCATGTACATGTACATTATGTTGCAAAATATACTGCACTGTCATGTTTATCTAAAAAGAATAAAGGGGGGAAAAGAAAAATGAGACACTAATTCAAAATTTTTCTGAATTGCTGTTAAAAACAGAGACAAAAGTCAAATCATCCAAATCACCTCATTCCTATGAAGCTTAACTACCATCCCAGTGGATATTTTTAATCTTCCAATTATTCTGCCTGGTTTATAATGCAAGCTTCTAGAGTAAGCGCAGAATCAGCTATGTTTAATACTCCACTTTCGTCCGACAATAAAATAATAATATTAATAATGAAGGAGGAGGGCAAAGACAAAGATCTCTGTAACAGAACAAGTTTCTAACGATGGTGATCTTGCCATAAGAGACGATCGTGTGCTCCAGGTTTAATGTAAGGGGAAAATGTTCAATGTTTGTATTTTGCCGTTTAAAAAAAAATCAGCTATTTGAATGCATAACTGAGTAGATGTTAAAATATCTGATTTGCTTTTAAACTATTTTTGTTTTAATTTAGCATCAGCTTAATTCCTCTTCCTACCCATCACTTAGTTTCTTCTACTCAAAATCTAGTCTTTTAACTCATTATTCTCAAAGCAAATTCTTAAGCTTGTACATAACCAACTTAAACTGTGCTTCATGTTAACTCCCCTGATATGAAGCTAAATGAACTTAAATTCAGGTATATTCTAGAGTGTCCAGAGAAAGGCCTTTTATTCCCCCTAAATGAGTGCAGCAGATGTTCCTCACTCAGGGCTATCTCTGTGTTAAGTCAGTACTACCAAGTGTGTGGAGAGTTTAGGAGGGCTGAAAAAAGCAGCCTTCAGGTAATGGTTTATAAAGGAAGAAGAAATAACCTCATTCACAAAATGAGCTGCTTGAAAATCAGAGGCAAGGAATTTTGCATAAAAATTATTATAAAAATTGTATTTAATCCATATTTGAAACTTGAGGAGCAAGTACTTAACATTTTAACCTCAATTCAACTGGTTCTACTCAACTCTCTGATGAAAGAATTGCTATTTATCAAAATGTTCAGATTATGAACAACCATACTAAAAATCAACTATCACATTAATGTTAAATTCCCAATTTTGAAAATTGTACTGTAGTCATATAGAATAATTTCTTTAAGAATTACACACTGACGTTTTTGGTATAAAAGAACACTGAATCTGCAACTTACTCAAATGGTTAGGCATATGAACAGAACACACACATACACATATACAGAAAAAAACAGAGAGAGAAAAGTCAGTGTGGTAAATGTTAACATTGGAAAATCTAGGTGAGGAGTACCTGATAATTTTATATAGTATTCCTGTGACTGTCATAAGCCTGAAATTATGTTTAAAAAAAAAAAAAAGCACAATTATATTCCAGAGTAGCCATACTTCGAGATGACTGGCTAGAGTGCCTACTGACTTCTTTTCCAGAAGTGTTGGCATTGCTTAAGTCTGTTGGAAGAGCACATGAAAAATGGCTGTAGCAGATAGTCAACAGTAAAGTCAAAGCTCATGCCTCTCTGTACCTGCAGTAAAGTTAGCACTTACCTATAAGTATACTTTAATGATTAGTCTCAGACTTTACATGTCACTCCGTTACAGTCTATAATTTTTAATCTTTTTCTAGAAACAAAGCAGCAGCAGACAGAACATCTTTTCAAGAAGTATGTACTTCGGCCCACATTCAAGCTAAAAATCTCAAAGATTGTCTGCTACAGTCTCTCTCTCTTGCAAAAGGAACAGAAAAATGGACAAAAATCTAAGTTAAATACCCTATTTTCTTGCATACACACACACATTTTTAATAAGTTTTCAAAGGGCAGATGAATGTGGGAAATATATAGAATATAACTAACTCCCCCGTCCATTGACCTAATAGAGATGTGGTTTATTTAAATTTCTGAGTTGTGATTCTGCTATTTGGGAATGGATTTCTGAAACTCTGTGGGTGGATACTGCTAATGAAACAGAGAATTCAGAACAGCAGGGAGCATAAGGCCAAATAAGCTTTTACAGCAGAGTGTGTATGTGTGCACCAAAAATAATTATACACATATAGTGGGAGGCTGGTTAACTGAGCCCACAAAGGCACTTGACTATTCAGATAACTAATCACAATATGAAGTCCCCCACGACAAAAATGCCTCTAAGGTTGAACTGTCTGATTTTTAATCATAAGCAAGTGAATTTATTGACTAAAGCATCATCTTCTGTTGTTGGTTTAGATGCAACAGCCAATCTTTTTTAACCAAGATTTTAATCACAAGAAAACTGATAATGCTTTGTGGCCTCTAAATTGTGATGTACCCCAGAATAAAAGAGTACTTAATTATAAGTTAAAACAAACAACAACAACAAAAATTTAGAGAAGAGCTCAGGAAATAAGAGTTATAATTATTTTTTTTAGAAAGCAAGCTTGTGAAATCTCTGTAAGGATTACTTTCCACCAATGCATACGATAAAATTTAACTTTTAACACAAAGCCGACAAAAAAAGGCAAAACAAAACAAAGGTTTGATTTTCCCAGCTCTAACACCCAATATTCTTAAGAAAGGACAAAAGACTTTCTGGATTTTTTTGTCATTCATAGCCATGACCTGCTCAAACACAAGCTGCCAAATGTCTTTTTTATTTTCAAGACTCCACTGACCTCCTCCTTTCCAGGTCTGCATTCTCCAATCTGACTGGCCTAGAGTCCATATGACCAGCTTCTGATTCCATCTCTTTTTCCAATCACACTGTCCGTGTAAGTTCTTTCTTACTTTCTTATATACTCCCTTTGTTTCAGATATCTTTTCTCCATATCTCTATTATCTATTGAGCATTTACCAGGCATCTACTTATGTGCTTTTAAATATATTATCTCTTCACTTGAAATATTCACTGTATTTCACAGAGAAGAAAACCAAGGCTCGTGGAGAGGTGCAACAATTCTTCCAGTTATGTGATTGGCAAACAGGGGCACTGGAATGTGAACTCATGCAATCTGCATGTAGAGCCCACATTCTCAACCACCACTCGCTACTTCCTTCTCTTTAGGGACAGGCACTTTAACTTGGGTACGTTCTTTCCCCCTAGATTTCCTAAGTACCACAGCATTCCACTAAGTCTACCTTCTCCATCTTTTGCCAACAATTAAATAAGAAACCACAGTCCTAACTTTGTTCCAGATAACTTTTAGTTCAAGAAAGCAGACTAAACATTTTCCCGATTTCCCCCAAGAGTTAACTGAAATAAAAACACAAAAACAAGATGAAAAATGAACCCACTTTTAATAAGAATTTTTTTGTGTTTAACATAGTCAATAAAATATTTCAAATCTCTAGAAGCTGATATCTGGACTGGAGTGGGTTGATGCTAAAACCTGGGGCAGCTGCAGGCCACTGTGTGCAAGGAAAATCTTAAGAGGCTCTGGGCTCAGAAGCAGATGGAACAGAGAGAAGCAGAATATAAAACAGGGGAGAGAGCAGGGGGATCCACTGAAAGTATATCTGTAGAACAACTGTACTAGTTTGCATCTCCCACCCTTGACAGCCAGCCCCCTGTACCTGGCAAAAATCTTGACAGCTCTTCTCTAAAGGAATGGTATTTGTCTAGGCAAAACTATATATCTATAGTCCTTTCAAAGTAAATTCTCCTTCTGAATTTGAAATCCTGACAGTAGGTTCTCAACTTGCTTATAACTAATTCTGCGAGTTAATACCTTTACCCCGCTGCCTCCCACACAAACTCAAATTAAAAACAACAAAACAAAACACAACACTCAAGAAAGAGAAATGGTTGAAAACATTCCTACCCTCCCCACCCATTCAGGCTTTCTTCCTCAAAAGTCAACAGAAAGTCTATCTTCACCAGGCAAATGGGGAGAACCACAACATGGAGAAGACCAAGCTAAACCGAAAATCAGATAATTTTCTCCAGGTAATCAGAGATAACTCAGCAAAGAGAAGAGCACAATAACAAATCTACCCACTAATTAATAAGCTCAGAAAATATTACTGTGTAATTATTATTATATTCATAAACAAGAATAGAATGCAATGGGGAAAAAAAACTTCAGAGAACAAAAGTGAACTCACTGAAAATATGATTACTGAAATAAAACTAACAAGATTGGAACTCAAAGTCACCAGAATTACCAGACAAGTAAATAAGGAAAGGGAGACTATGAGAAGGGAGTTAAGAGAAATATTATCAATGTAGCAGTTCCAACATCTAAATTATGAGTCACAGAAAAAGAGGACAAAGCAGGATTGGGGAATATCAGAAACTTTATAGAGCTGAAAAAGGGCATCAGACTTCAGATTTAAGGGGCCTAGCAGTCCTCAATATCTTGAATGGGATAAAAGGATGACCACTACACACTTCATTATAAATTTTAGAACATCAAGGATAAAAGCATGATTCTAAAGGTGAAAAAAAAAAAATCCAAATATAGTACTTACAAAAACGAAAACCAGGTCTGGAGTTGTAGCTCAGTGGTAGAGTACTTGCCTACTAGCTAGCACGTGTGAGGCACTGGGTTTGATCCTCAGCACCATACATACATACATACATACATACATACATACATACATACATACATACATACAAACATACATAAAATAAAGGTATTGTGTCCATCTACAACTAAAAATATTTTCTTTTTAAATGAAAACCATTGGCATCTGACTTCTCAATCATGACATGGAATGCTAGAAAACAAGGAAGCAATGATTTTTTAAAACAAAAGAGTTCTAAAGAACACTTTTCATTTTCATCTTTGGATATAATTTTCTTAAAAAGAATCAGCCAATCAGTTAACTGATAAACAAAATTTTGGTTCCAAATTTAATTTATATTTCTCAAAAGGAATAATTTGTGGTGACAAAATTGAGAAGATTTACACAGATGTGCACAAGTGTGTATTTATAGTAACACTGGATAGATAACGCTTAAAGCAATAGTAAGAAATAAGATGACACTAACTGTATAAATGCAGTTTGGACACATATAGTTCATTCATTGACTCAATTATCGAATACTTTTTGTGTACTTGACACTCTTCCAGGCTTGAGGATGAATAAAGAAAAAATGCACATTAAATAAGAGGGGAACCAGGAAATGTAATACCTAAGAGTAAATTATATAAACTGTATGTAAAAAGGTGAAAAAAGCTGTAGAGCAAAATAAAGCAATAAAAAGGAGACTAGGGAATACTAGGGGGAAATACATTAAAAAAATAAAACAGTGTTGTTTTATTCATTAGGATGATCTTGTTCACCTTGCAGGCACAGGATAGGATTCTATTTCCCTACTATGTGAAACTTGGGCAAGGTCATATGACTCACTTGGTCCAGTGGAATATGCACACAAATTGTATGTACCACTTGTAAAGAGCAATCTATGAGAAGTTCATAATTTATCAAGTTTTCTTTCTCCTAATGTGGCAATCAATAATTACAAGGTAGAGTTGCCTGTGTCCAAGTATAAGGAAACAGGAAGTGGAAGCAAAGATTTTTATCAAAGAATTCTTATGAAAACTTCCCATCAAGCTGGAGGCAGAAAAGATATTTTCAGATATGCATAAACTCCAACACTGCTTCTCTTAGGCACTAACTTGGGGCATATCTGAAAAGAGAACAAAAGAAAGCAAGAGCATGACAGGAAGTTCTCAGGTGACAGAGAAGGCTTAAAAGTCTACTGTTCTTAGCCGGGTGCAGTGGCGAACACCTGTAATCCCAGCACTTTGGGAGGCTGAGACAGGAGGATCGTAAGTTCAAAGCCAGCCTCAGCAATGGCAAGGCGCTAAGCAACTCAGTGAGACCCTGTCTCTAAATAAAATACAAAATAGGGCTGGGGATGTGGGTTCAGTGATCGAGTGCCCCTGAGTTCAATTTCCAGTACCAAAAAAAAAAAAAAAAAAAAAAGCCTACTATTCTTTAAAAATCATGACATCCACATTGGAAGGGAAAGATAGTGGGCTCCAGGAGAGAGATTTCAGGTAAAAGATATAAATACAGAATTAGGAAGAAAGTAGTGACAAAAAACCAAACACTGCAAGAGAAAAGGAAAGGCAATTATAAATGTCAAAAAATAACTGCATTACATAATTATAATCCAAATATACAACAAACTAAAATGTGGCATGACTTTTGAGCAACTGATGATATAGTAACCGACCTGGTGTTGCGTAGGAACACTGTCAATAGCCCAGGGATAGTAACGTTAGATCCACAGAAAAAGAAATATATTCCTACCATATAGCTTGGTGGTCTAGCAGGGAACATTTATAGAACCACAATAATGTAAATACTATTTATTGGTCTTCATTTTTTAGAAACAACTCATGATCATAACATGGAAGATTTGCTTGCGATTTCAGGCTTGAATGTTTACAGTTAACAATTGGTAATATAAAAAGTACAAGTACAGCCAACAAAAAGTATACGAGGTACTAGAGATGGTGCTGAAAGTTGGCAGATCAAAAAAGAGAATAATGAAATTCAATAATACCGCACACTTGGATGAGAAATGAAGTGAACTAAATCTTCGTATTTCATAGCAGTTGAATCTCAAATAGTAGGGTCTGAAGCTTCCCCCCACTCCCACAGTTACAAGGCAACCTACAGAATTATAGTATTAAGAGAAACTGTCCAGAAAAAAAAGCTGGCCAGTGTCGTGGAGTAGGATCATCTCTATACTGTCATTTTTTTCTAAATTATTCTGTGATATGATGTGCTACCATGTTTTACTTTTGTAAACATGAAAGCTTATGATTAAAAACAAAGAAGCAAGCACCACTTGTTCTCTCTTTGCTTTTTTCTTCAGGATTAGATTAGTATCCACACAAAGTATCACTTAAAGCTCACTGTAAATTTAAACCATTTATTACAGCCTGGATTAGCTACAGAATTCTCTCAGTATAACCTCAGCTCTCTGTTGCTATTTCAGCTGATACTATCACCTATCTTTATTTAGAAAAGAGGAATCTTCTAGTTCATCTTGTTTCAGCTAACCATCAGTATGTTAAAAGAATTACAAGGAAATCTATCTATATCTAAGTCTCTAAGACTATTAGGAAATAGTCTTGGAGGGAAATAATACTTTTGGGTTTCTGCCACCAACAAATCTTGCTTGTATAATTTTTCCATTTTTCTAATATTTTATATATATTTTTTCTCTTTCTGGGTCCCCTTTTCTCTTTGTATTTTAACAAGGGTAAAATATTTCCCAATCTTACCATCTCCACATCAAAAAATGCCTGACCCTGTTTTTTCTTCCAACCATCAGTATTTATTGGTTTTTAATAGTACAACTAACACCATAACGAATGATTCTGTCTGATGCCTTTAGTTCCCTGTTATTAAGAGCCCCTTTAGTGATCTTGGGCTTTATACAAACTTCTTTCAGTTTTGCCAATGGTCTTCTGAGAGCCATGTCAATAGCTTTCCCTAGTTTTCCTATTTCCTGATCCCTCTTCTCATGCATCTTTCAGGACTCTGTAGGAAGCTTTCTCCTTTCTTTAGCTTTATTAACTCAATGGCTTCTCTTTCTTTCCTGGCCCAGCATAGTCCTTAGTCCCTTGTTCTCCTGAATTCTTTTCCTCACTTATTTTCACAGCTTTAATCTTTGATTCTAGATGGATAACTTCCAAAACAGGCCCATATTTATAATTTTCTACAGAACTATCTAAAAATCTGAACTTGAGCTCATCAGAAACCAAAAATTGTTTCAACCAGTATTCCTTTTGCCTTTCTTCCTTGCCATCAGTCAAGTCCTCCTTAAGTCCCTCAGGTTTATACTTTGCATTCTTTATTCAGCCAACTCTAATCTGATGTTAAATTCTGTTATTCTTCTAAAACACCTTTCTCAGATTCATCTCTCTTCTCTATTCCACTGGACACTACCCACAGAACATACTCAGCATGAATAAGGATGAATTGATTTTTTTTGTAAAAGTTTTTTTTTTTTTTTACATGCAAAAGGAAAAATCTATTTACATTAATCCAACAACAAGGCATTTTGTAGCCTGAAGGACACTTCTATTAATTCTTAGTTTATCTGGCTTTCAATATTGAGATTATTTTATATTAGGCTTCTTTAAAACAAGATATACCTATCCATATCTTAGGGCACCAGAGAAAAACAATTTCTCTAACAGCAGGAAGTCTTCTGATAGTTTAGTTGTGAAGGCACTGCATAAAGGTGTATTCACTTAAAGGCACCAGTGACATACAACATAATTACCAAAAGTGGTAAGCCTCAAGTGGTAAGCCTTTCTAAAAAATACGCCTTTGTGCCTCTGCTACAGATTCTTCCTATCTCAGAAAGTCTAATTACTGTGATTTTGTGAAGCTGGGTGATTAAAGTTGAACACAGCTGTATCTTGATTTTACCAAATATTAGATGCTTATGTGCAACTCAAAACATGCCAAGTCATATCTGAAGTTTTCCATTCACTAGAAAACACAGTCCCTACTGCTAGCTAGGACTTTCCCTCCACATTCTAGTATCCCTTTATCACTCCTAGTAACTCTAAGGAACTAAGTTTTAAGCATTTCACTAGGAAGGTAATTCTTTAACAAAGATTACATTAGTATTGTTTGCTCCTAATGACTACCATAATCCTCCCCATCTTCATTTTTTGAAATAAATGTTATGTCTGTTGCTTTCTAAAGGTGGAATTAGTTGTGTTTATTTCTGTGCTTATTCTATTTATGGTATAAGCTCCCAGGAGGAAGATGCACATTTATCACTTCTTTTGCATGTTCCTACACAATCAACTACAGGACTCTGTCACATGGTCCTTTAATAAAGTATTAGCCTAGCTGACTAACCAGTTTCTCAGCTGGTCCTATATTCCAAAGAAACAAAAACTTCTGAAGATCTGATCTATAACCATGACAACAAGCAATACAGTAAGATTATGGCTTTAACTGGCCATGAATATGAAGTATTTCTGAAGACCCATCATGAAGGGGATGCCTTGGAAGCAGGCACAACTATGAGGGATAAATGCCAGTCCACCTGCTGGCAGGAGAAGCAATGAGACTGTCTCTCTGCAGACAGATGAACAAGCAGGAAAACGGATAACACAACTTGTCTCGAAAGCAAGCAGCAAGATGAGGCAGTAAAAATCCATCAGCATACATCATGCTATCATGGCCTAGTGTCATCCCCAACCTCTATTAGCCATCGCTGCATCAGCGCAAGTCCCAGACACTTTATCCTGTTTATAATTGCTGATGAGCAGTAATAAGGCCTCCATGCCTCAGCTCTGTCCGTTCCACTTCGGCACCCACCTATTAGGTAATAACTTTTATTTACAGCCTTGCCTGATGCGCTGTTCTATTAGTACAGCCAGGAACCGAATAGGGGAAGGAAAAAAAAAGTCTCCTTAATGGGCAGTATCATTGCAAGGTTCCGATGATTTATAATGCAGCTTTGTGACTGTTCTATCATGCTCCTTCTGTAAGACTGCTGTTTTGGTTGGGAAAGCTACATTTTTAAGATGCTGCCCTCTAATAGGCACACATGTCATTGAACAGTACCTGAAGAGCACTCCCCAGATTCATCCCCACCACCCAAAGAAAAGTCCGAAGAGGAAAAAAGTATTAAAGTCCCTTGACATTCTTTTAAAATAGTGTTTGCTCAGGCATTTAGTCCCAGAGGAGCAATAGAACAGTTAATTAATGTAAGTTCAGGGTTCTTTCTCCTTGGTAAGAGTGCAAGCTATGATAAAATAAATGACCATTAAAAAAAAACAAACATCAACAAAACACCATCATCCAGTTCCAGCTGCATTCATGAATCCAAGCCAACAAATCTGAACAAAGCATGTGGATCGTAAGAGGCTCAACACTAAAACCTAGGCCTTTCACATACATACCTCTAAATAAGGTAGACTGGTTCAAAACTATAGGAAAAGAGAGAGAAAGACAGACAAAGCATTTAGATTATTTCCCTCTCCGGCCACTTCTCAATGCTCAAAACCACTTTTTGTTAGTAAATAGTCACTATGGCATACATGATAAATATTGGTAAGAACTGCTTAGAATACAGGAAGATAGGACCTTTTTGATTACAGAAATTTTTTGCAATCTTGACAAATATTTAGTATTCATTTTGTCCCCCTCCCCAGGAATCAAAAGAATTCCTTCAAGAACTAAGATGATGAATGCAGAAGGTAAAACATTTTTTTAATACTTTTTTCCTTGCCATGACAGATTTACTGTTTTGATCTTTCTTCAATGGTTACATTAAATGCTAATAAAAATGAAAGTTTTATATTCTTTTCTAATATCCTCCTGATGGAAACTTGCATACTACGTAAGTAGGTCAAATTTCTAATTTTCTGCCTCAAATGCTGATACTGCAGACTTGAGGCAAGAGCTATATCTGAAGGACCAACAAGGAAGAAAAAAATGAATTACCCAGTTGAACTCACACCTTAAGCCACCTTCTTTTAAAACTCCACAAAGCAGAGGGAGACAGGAAGTCATCTTCAGAAGAGCCACTACAGTATGTAGTGGTTGAAATGTTTCCATGAATACTGTATCAGGAGATTCCAACACAACTGTAGGTATTTCTAAGATTTACAGGGACATCTCTGACTTAACACCACCAACCTTTGGCTTCCGAATCAATTTAAAAGACCTCATATAAACCTCTTCCCTTTAACTGGCTTCTAAACACTGATGTGGAAAGTGGTTAGCACATCAATCTTCTCTTAACTCCCAAATGAAAGTGGGTTTCTTCTCTTGTCTTTATAAGAACAGACAATATCAGAAGTGGGCTGCTTAAGAGAAGTGAGTCAAGAAAAGATTTGGGGAGGGACAAAAAGGAAAGCAATGAACAACACAAGGCTATTATAGTTCATGACATGGCTAATCACATTGAAAGGAAAACAGGTGACCGAAAAGAATAAACATGTACAGAAAAGAAGAAAGAAAACAGAGAGGGAGGGAGAAAATGTAACAAGAAAGGATATATATTAAACTGAACAATCTTCTTAAAGAATGGAAATTTTTTTTAAAATGCTTTGATGTTTAATGGAAAAGTTTCTAGTCCCATTTGCTTTAATCTCAGGTAATACTGCAGTTCCGCTATGGCTCCACAACTGGTTATTTTGCTTGATATTCTACTACCATCTTGTTTTTAACATATACGTGGCATTTTTTAACCATTATTTTTCAAGTCTACCATAGAGAATATTATCTACCCAATATATCTGCCGTATGAAAAGTAAAAATGAATTCATATACAGAGGAGCAAAAGTCTGCTGACAGGCTGGTGAGGTGGCGCACACCTTTAATCCCAGTGACTCAAGAGGCTGAGGCAGAAAGATCACAAGTTGGAAGCCAGTCTCAGTAACTTCACGAGACCCTGTCTCAAAAAATAAAAAGAGGTTGGGGGAGGCTGAGGTTGTGGCTCAGTGGCAGAGCGCCTGCCTCGCACGCGTGAGGCACTGGGTTCGATCCTCAGCACCACATAAAAATAAACAAAAATAAAGACATTGTGTCCATGTATAACTAAAAAATATTTTTTTTACAAAAGGGGGGGTTGGGAGTATAGCTCAATGGTAGAATGCCCCAGGTTCAATTCCCAGTACTGAGGGGGCAGGGAGTCTGTTGACAATATCATATAGTCACATCTATTGAGTTTTTTATTTTAACTTCAGAAATAAAGGGACTATAAAATGAAGACATAAGACAATGCCTTCTGAGTTATAAAAGGAGCAAAACCCCCCCACACACACTAAAATGTCTGCCCCTGGATATATTCAGCCTTGGGCTAAGAGCTAAGAGGTAGTCAATGCCCCACTTGCATGGTGATGACCTCGCCCTGCACCAGAGGAGCCAGACCAGATAAGCAGAATCCTTGGGCTACTTATTGTTCAAGGATCCTGCTACAGACAGACTATTTCTCCAAGTACATTTAAAACCAGACATGGTTCTATCTGTCCTTTATAGCTTTAATTTTAAGATTCTTCAGTAACAAACTCCATTAAAGGAAATACAAAATAACTTCTTTGGTTGTAGCTCTGCAAATAAGTCTTTAAGTAAGAAAGCCTAATATAAAGGACACAAACTTTTCTCTTTTTCCAAAGGTACTGAAACCACAAAAATATGAGCTCACCAATATATTCACCTAAGTATCCAAATACCTTTCAAATAAAGTTGTTAAAGGAGATGATCATAGCTCAGATTATAGTGTTTTTACTCATGGTATAATCTGATGATTAGAAACGATGAAGGACAAAAGGGAATCCTCTGATGGTCTATTGCCAAGCTAAGCAAACTCTTTTCTTCACAATATACTTATTCTTGGCAAGAATGTTAAAAGAATTAACAAGGGAACATGTGGAAAATATTCAGGGCTCTTTGAAGAGACATAAATTCTTTCTAGTAATCTGAAGATGTGATAGGCTTTAACTCTCATTTTCTAACCAAAAGTAGCCTGGGACCTGGCAGCATTTTTCAACTCTTTGCTGACTGTAGACATCTCAGAGCTCTACAAAGGGAACAGGGGCTGAGTGGAATGGAGACAACCACATATATCTTCACTTAATTTTTCTCTGCCTAAATACCAAGATGAAAATAATGGTGCTTGTTTTTATCTATAAATTACACTGACTGTTAATAGTTCTGTGTGGCTAAAAGCCAGTGTCTAAAGTCTTTACCATCTTGCTCACAAATACAAACTGATCTTTCATTTGTTACTACAACTACGTTTTGCAATCTGCTTCTTGGGAGTCAGTTATTACAAAGCAGTATCTTAAAAAGAACTCTCTCTCTCACTTTGATGATTGAAGACCAAAACACTCTACAGTGTGTTCCCCTTCTAAATCACGAACTTCTACCAGATGAACACTTGAGTTACATGAAATACAAATGGAGATCAAATAATTAAACACTCAGGTCTCCACTTACTGAACCACATAATAATGGGTCTACTGCTAATCTTTAGATCTAATTCTCAACATACTTTAACAAGGCCGAGATACAGGCTTTTATTAACAATCCTACCTCACAAAATAAAGACTGTGTGCCCTTATTCAGAGACTGCTGACTAAAAAAAATCATTTTATTCAAGCTTAAGTATCCTTTTTCTAACATACATTATTACTACTAAGCTGAAGGCTGCTTTTAGGTACACCTTTGAATGGACGGACTGGCTGGAAGGGGGTCAATAAAATCACACTTAAGTCTCACAGTGTACCTCCTAAGAAATGACCCCACTATTTGTTTATAATTAATAAATCTTAATTATTTACTGGCCATGTATGCTTGGAGGCCCATGAAGGATCTGTCTTGAAGCACCATAGTGCACATGTTAGAGGCGTGAATATTACTCTTGAAGAACCTAGACATGAAGACTACAAGGAGTATTTCAAAAACGCATTAACAACAACTAGTGATTCAGAAGAAAAAAATCATCAAAACCCCCACTATGGACAACCTGCTGATTGTAAAGACAGAGAGAGAGATGAAGCAAAGACACTCAACCTGTGCTTTCCAAAACAATAATTTCTCTCTCAAAATCAGGAAGCTCTGTCCTTCAGAGTCAAGGCCAGTGTTTAAGGCTGAGGTAGTCTGGCTAGGCTTAACAGCTTTTGGAGGCACAGAACAGGGTTCTTTAAAAAAGAAGCATAGCAGGGCTGAACTTGATAACCTTTATGTCCATCCTTAGGAGTATCAACTTTCCTTGAGGCTTTTTAGGAAATAACTTGGATACTGCATTAATTTCCTTCCAAACCAGAAATTCTCAATGCTTCTAGTTAATTCATATACATTCACCTAAATGAAGGCTTAGAAAGGTGTGAGAGTTCAATGCCTCTTTTACCATTTCTTGTATGTACACTAAAAATATTATGCTCAGTTCCTATCATGATACTAGCATTCAAGAGAGAATGAGATCAACATAAATTCAATTAATGAAACTGGGTATGGCACACTGGTGCACTGTAGAGTATTAGTATTTCTACTTTAGTCTTTTTTCCACCTAAAATACCTACTGATGTGTTTACCAACACATAGCCTTTAATAATGAGATTATAATAGCAGCTACCAATTGTTAAAAGTCTACTATGTAAACTTTGTATTTCTTTTCTTATATCAAGTTTATGAGACAGTTATAATCCTGCTGTACAGATAAAGCAATTTTGAAATGACAATTTATTTACTTAAAAATCACAGTTTGTAAGTGGCTAAAGCCAGGATATGAAAGCA
The DNA here is from genome assembly GCA_004024805.1 of Geosciurus inauris. Lineage (NCBI taxonomy): Eukaryota > Metazoa > Chordata > Mammalia > Rodentia > Sciuridae > Geosciurus > Geosciurus inauris. Next base: position 47,599 of record PVHX01002785.1, on the reverse strand, counting down.
GATCTCATTTTAGAACTTGTATCTTTACGTATCATTTTTTTATAGTGCTGGGGTTGAACTCAAGGCCTTGTACATACAGGCAAGTGCTCTACTACTGAGCTACACCCTCAGACCCTAGAATTAACATTTTACAACTACTTTCACTAGCTGCTGTTTCCAAGCCTGTCTCCCCCCGTCCCCAAATTTCTTTCAATGATACGATTTTCCACTGCTTGTTAAAGAAAAAAAAATAATTACTGTATAATAAAATGTGAAAAGCAGTAACATGATGGAGTGGAAACAACATAGGCTTTTGGTATCTGAAAGATCTATGTTCAAATCCTGGCTCCATTACTCATTAGTAATATTACACCTCAGGAAGTACACTTAACTTTCTGAGTGCCTGTTTTCACATCTATAAGAGGAATGATGATTGAGTATCCTGCAGATGTTCTGAAGATGGAACATGCATACTGGATGGTGCCTGCCAATGCAGTAAGCATGCAATAAATTATTATTTTTGGATACACAAAGTAGTATGGGAGTAGAGAGAAGGCAACAGATCCAGAAGACTTGAATATCAAGTACATGATATTCAGGGGAAGTTCCTGCTAGTTTCAGTGCCTAGACTCAGTAAATCAATCTTTCTCAAACCTCTCAGGATGACCCAATGTGCTCATGGTTCACTCCTTGACACTACTTGAACATGCTGATAGTGCTAGAAGTAAACCCTGTCCTGAGGGCCAAGACTGGAAGGAAAGAAAAATGAGTAAATTACACTGTACATGTGAAATGATAGACCTGAAATCAAAGGGCTCTGAGTGCTTTCAAGCTATGGCTAGAGTGGGTAGGCAGCTGGCTCTCCAACTTCCCACTGGCTAATAAGGATGATCTGTCTCATGCCAGAGCACAATTCTTTTACATCAATCAAGCAGAGAAATCCACTCTACTTACTGGAGCTTGCTGACTAGGCTCAAGAGAGTATGACAAGACTATCTCATCCAACCCTGCTTGATAGCTTGACACTTAAAAGAGTAAAATTAAGTTCTTTAGAGTTCAATGGCAGAATGTTACTCTGAAGCTATGCAAAACTTTTTGAGGTTTAATATCAATGCCTATAAAGGAGCTGAGGTTTCACTGTAAGTCACACATGAAAATAGTTTGCACTACTTCTTTTTTAAAAGATTTTTTTAGTTGTAGATGGACACAATATCTTTTTTTTTTTTTTTTTTAATTTTGGTACTGGAGATTGAACTCAGGGGCACTGGACCACTGAGCCACATCCCCAGCCCTATTTTGTGTTTTATGTAGAGACAGGGTCTCACTGAGTTGCTTAGCGCCTCGCCATTGCTGAGGCTGGCTTTGAACTCGCGATTCTCCTGTCTCAGCCTCCCACAGTGCTGGGATTACAGGCTTGCGCCACCGCACCCGGCTGGACACAATATCTTTATTTATTTTTTATGTGGTGCTGAGGATTGAACCCAGTGCCTCATACATGGGAGGCAAGCGCTCTACTACTGAGCTATATCCCCAGCCTTAGTTTGCAATATTTCTATTGGAGAGTTAAAGGACTTTTTAAGTTATGAAAATATTTTGACTATGACCTTTAGAAAAACAACAGAATTATTTTTTACTCTTCCAAATATAATCCTTGAGATATTTTAAATAGCAGGCAGTATTATTAGAAAAGGCAAGTGCTGTTTAAGATAAATTAAGCTACAGGCTAAGGGAGCAGTGAGCATACGACTGCTCTTTAGAGAGCTGTAAGGTTCATGACTTCATGTTCAATAAAAATGTCACAAATGCACAAAGATGTTTTTTGCAACTCTAAGCATCTGAAAAGAATGATTTCAGCACATTCCATGGCTTTAAGATGAACAAGAGAAAGTAATTTTCCAAAACTAAGATACTATGATAATCAAGTTAAAACACCAATGTTTTACATTAAAACTTCTTTTGCCCTCCATTCTCTAGTATTTAAACAACGTTTGTTTGTTTTTAATAGGTCCAGGATTTGGACAAATTAGCCACATGCTAAAAACTGGGAAATTACCTACATTTTTACATATGTTTCATGTCCTAATATTCTTCAGCTATTAGGAGATAAACTTTGATGTTCATTTTCTTGGATCTATCTGACAACATTATTCAGTCAGTCCGACCCCCAAAAACACCACTCTGACCTCTGCTCACATGCCATACTCACTACAGAGCATAAAATATATCATTGTGCAGTTCATAAAAGAAATCAGAGAATACCCTGGTAAGCACACCACGTTAGAACCAGTGGCTCATTTCTATTAGGAATTCAGGTAAGAATGATTCACGTGAGAATGACGTACATACCTGTACCACAGGATCTTTTGGTTGGTGTGATTAACGAGACATGAGCTGTGTCTGTGCATGGCCCACCTAGAAACAGAAAGGTAGGCACATCAGTCAGAACATATCCTCCACATGCCCATAGTTGCTACCTTGAAGAAAGAGAAACCTAAAGAGGAAAGAATCAACCTGCAAATATGCATTAGGAGGGTAGTAGGAAATGCTGGTGGGTTAATTCTAAGGACCTAATTTTAGTTCAGCAATTGTCTCTCCAGAGATCCACAGTCTTTCCCCCTTAGAACGTGATTTTCATAAAAAATAGTCACATAATTTTAAGGAGTTAAAGGTAAAAATTTAATTAGAATTCAGATCCAGGTCAGAAGAAATTACCCATAACTTTGGGGAGATGAATTTTTCCACAAAGCAATAAGCAGGAATATTCCCTCTTTTGATATCAGTGGTCATTCTATCTTTGAATTTACTGAAAAACTATCCATATTTAAAGGGAAGAATTCCCCAAGGAATAACAAATTGCTTGTCAGAAGAAGTAAGGAGCATTTTAAAACATAAGGAAGGCACTGATGACCAAGAAAGAATATCTAGTTTTATTATAAGAAGAACTATGATTGACATGAAGCAGAAGTGTTGGTGTATACCCGTAACCCCCACAACTTGGGAGACTGAGGCAGAAGGATGGCAAGTTCAAGATCGGCCTGAGCAACTTAGTGAGACCCTGTTTCAAAGATTAAATAAATAAACAAAAAGGGCTGGGGGTGTAGCTCAGTGGCAGAGCACCCCTGGGTTCAATACTCAGTATTCTAAAATAAAGGAAAAGAAGAAATATGATATGAAGAGAACCTTCAAAGAATCTTGGTGGGCTTAGAGAACTGGTGCGTAGCCATAAATCGAGAGTATGCAAAGGATATAGTCAGTCAGAGGATGAAGGTTTGAAAAGCAATAATTTCATTCTGTAAGATCAGGACCATCAAAACATTCTAAAATTGATACTGATAAACACAGTTGCTATATAAATAGGAAGGTCAGTGGTTCCTGACCTGCCCTGGGAGGGGCAGTGGTGATGACCACAAAGGAACAGAACACAAACATAAATGTTACTCATCTACTTTGAAAAAGCTTCCTGAGTAACTATGACTAGCAAAGGGGAAACACAGTTACTTGGCATAGCTGTATATCATCTAAGACACGACTTCGTATCACTGAAGTTACTCTGTGTAAAGGAAAACTGAAAGAGCTCTGAGACCTATTCCTAGAGGTTATGCCACTGAGATGCAAGGGTTTAAGAACTTGGAGATCTCACTTATGAACTTAAATATTAGCCAACTCTTTCCTATACCAACGTCATATAATGATAGCAACCCTTAGAAGATACAAGAAGGCACAGAGGGGAAATTCTTAAAGGGAGGAAAACAGATTAAGTGCACTGTTAACTTTGAAGACTACTTAGCACACATCTACTATGTGCCACCATAGGTCCACAGTCCACAGTTAGGAAGGCAAAATATATGTACATAAGTAAAGAACAAGACATGAACACAAAAATGGCTGGATGAAAACTGATCATGTGCCACAGTAGAGAACAGGTAATAAATGTTATATACAATGAAGAATAAAGAATATTCATCAGTGGCCAAAAAAAAAAAAAAAAAAAAAAGAAAGTGGAAATGCAACAATTTGAGAATGAGGCAAGAATAAGTTAAAAAGTTTATAAAGACCAGACAGCAAGGTACTTGAACTGAAAGTTTTTCTGCGTTAGAGAAAGTTTAATATTCTAAAATTCCAGAGGTTCAAATGGGGCCAACTATGACATGAAAATAGGCAACATGAAGAGACATGAGCCACATATAAACCTAACACCAACTCCACCTTCTTAAGAACCCTTTAGGCGCTGGCTTTTTACAGCTCTGCAAAATGCTATAGTTTCTATTTCCATGTTTTGTTAGCATTCTTACTTCTGGGACACTACAGGCTTTTCTAGAAGACACAGTTTAGGTCCATCCGCAATTATTCCTTACTTGCTGAATGATCCTGGATAAGTGATCCTTAGTTTCTTTAACAAAAAAGGAAGGGGGGATAGTAGAATTGCCAGTAAGTCAGAGAGTTAATGGATCATCGACTACATTTATAAACTATAAAATTTTGTATTACATATCATCACTTTCTCTTCCACCACATTTTATGTTCCCAAGAATCAGGACTCACATTGTTATCTGGTCATGGATCATGACTATGTGGACAGTGGGTGCTTAACAATGTTCATTAGTAACAACTGCAAGCTGTGTGACTTAATCAGGAAAGTAAAGCACATTTTTAAAGAACTTTTTAATGGAGGTATAACATGAGGGGAATGAAACATAGGTATCCTTTATCCAAAATACTACCAATACTACTTGGGATTTCAGGGTTTTTTTGTTTTTTTTTTTTGTTTGTTTGTTTTTTGGATTTTGGAATATTTGTACATACATAATGAGATACCCTGGGGATGGACCCAAGAGTAAATATAAAATTTATTTATGTTTCATACATACTCTATATACATAAGTTTGAAGGTAATTTTAATACAGTATTTTTGTTGGGCCTTTGTTTTGACTATGACCCATGATGTGTCAGGCATGGAATTTTCTACTTGCAGTATCATGTTGGGACTCAAAAAACTTTTAATTTTGGAACATTTTGAATTAGGACTACTCAACCTATATTATAACAAACTACACAAATCTTAAGTGCATATTCTGAGGGATTTTAACACGCACACATGCGCACGTAAGACCAATATAAAAATAGTAGAATATTTCCTACAACCAGAAAAATACAGATTCCCCAAGGCTTCAATCTGGAAATTTTGATGCAATAGGGAAGAATGGGCATAGAAGGACATTAGTGCACATTTCTAAACCAGCCGAACACTAAAATATTAACAGCCCAGTTAGTTCCAGCATCTGATAACAATTTCTTCACACCTAAGCTGAATATCTGGCCAGGATCACTGGGTTGCCATAACATAAAGTTGCATGAAACACAAAAGTCAATGACAGTATAACTAACAGAATACTTTATTTTAAAAGGACATAAGATAATTCGTCCAGTAAAACTGTAAGAGAAGAGAAGTCATCAAATGAAAACACCTAAAGAAATTTAGCTGTGTAACACCTCATATTTACAAATGTCTTAGATAATTATCAAGGAAGAGAATCTTCACCTCATTTGTAGGCTGAGAGTTTATCCCTTAAAAAAGATTCTAGTGAATGAATTTCTGTAGGTTTTGGCAAATATGCAAATAACTTTATGGCTACCAAGTATATCTCAACATGAATCATCATGAGAGTGTTCTCTAGAGAGCTTGTTAAACTAACAACCCAATCCAATGTATTCACTACATTACAGTAAAGTACAAATAGAACCAGAGTTGAGCCAAGACAAATTGACAGCAAGAGTAACTGGCAGTGATAATATATTCCAGCTTTGATAATTGGGCAATATTATAAACAGAGAGCTTGGAATTAAGTTTGGTTTGGCAGACTATAACCTACGAAGCACTTTAAAACCAAAGCAGAGGCATATGAGCACTTCACATATATTCCACACTAATTGTGCTGTCATCCCAAAGTCCTAAACTCTCAAATAAAAGGAGCAACCACAGGAAATGACAGCATCTACCCTTACACAATTAATTCCAAATCAACTCTTAAAATGCATGCAGGAAATTATGGGCAACTCAAGAGAAACCTTTTAAGCTTTCTGTCCACAAGAAGAAAAATATAACACGGTTCCCATGTAGTTACAGTAAACAAAATAGTTCTGCGACAGCTGATGGTAAAGGTCAAAGTGAGGGACCCTGCTCCACTAAAAAAAAGGGTGCAGAGAAGCCTGGCCTTTTCCTTTCTGGACTTTCCAATGCCTGAGAGAGGGTCTGGCATATGTCCACATAATCACTGTAAATTCTACTCCCATTTTTAGCTAGCTGTCTTCTTTCCAAGCAGCAGGGTTGAACAGAGCTAGTTGAGAAGAACAAGGTGAGGAAATCTCTTCACGACTATAGGTTCTCTAGGTGAATGGAAAGTGAGACAGAAGGGGAAGTATGTTCAGTGCGACTTAGGCTGGGAAAATACATATATTTCTTAACACAGAACAATTCAAACCATTATCTATGTCATCCAAAGAGGCTTGATCTATGAAGCCTAAAAGGCATTTTGGGGTCTTGGACTGCAATTCAAGGGAGTGAGATTGCATTACAGACCAGAATGTGTCCTATTAGAGAGGAGTTTAGAGTATCCTTTTAAGGGTAAAGAGGAAGTTCGTTGGTCTTGAATACAGACCACACCATTGTTCTAGGAAAAAATTCGGTTTATACACTCTTCAGGATATTCACACCCAACAAATAATTTTCTTTTGGCATGTTAGCAAGTTCACAGAGTAGTCACCAAGGCACAAGATGAAATCTGGGTCATAAAATGGAGTAAATGTTAATGACAGTGTGTTAGGGGGACGGGTTACTGGGGATTGTACCCAAGGGCCCTCCACCACTGAATTACATCCCCAGCCCTTTTAGTTTTTGAATTTTGAGACAGAATCTCATTAAGTTGCTGAGGCTGGGTTTGAACTTGAGAGTCTTCTGTCTCAGCCTTCCAAGAGGCTGGGATTACAGGCGTGCACCACCAGTGCCTGGCTATCAACTCTCTTATTTTCTAGCCTATCTAAGTGGCAACTAGGTTTAGAAAAATAAGTGAGGTTTTACATTTTTTTTTCTTTTTTTTAAAATCATAAATTTCTTTGCTTAATCATGGCAGACTCTCTGGGATCTCTGAAGTGGTTAATATTGAGATTACCCAACCTGAACTAACTTCGTCAATCATCATTAGTGTTTTTTAAAATTTTTTTGTAAAAGTAAATTATTCCATTTTTTTTAAGCTTCTTCATTGTCCGAGGATATTTAATAAAAGACTAGCATTTTGCCTTTGATATTACATTCAGAAGACTTTTTTCTAAATTGTCAAGTTTCAACAATTTAGTTTGGAATATGCAAGTGAATAATGCCTGTGGGTAGCTTGTGGTTTAAGACAAGAGAAGCCTAAAGATTCTACCTTTTCTTTCAGGGGTATTTCTATCTTGTATTAAAGGTGTCATACATAGATTGCATTTTCATTTTCACAGGAAATGATATTCTTCAGCTGTATTCCCAATAAGTACACTTACGGCATTTCAACAGGGCAGTGGATTTTCCTGGGGAAACTACTGATTTCAGCCCGCTAAAGCCTGGGTCAAATTTGCACATTCACTTCGCTGTAACCAGCAAAACAGGGCTATATAAACATCTCCCGTTAACTATCAACTTTCATATTTCTAAATGAAGTAGCAGAATTCTTAATTTTTTTTCACCCTTCTATAGTTACTGAGCATATCAAAAACAAACACTGCCCGCCTCCAACCAAAAAAAAAAAAATCAAAACAAAACAAAAAACTGAGCTCTCCATGTAGTAGTCAATCCCACAGGCTAACCCTAACTCAAGGAGGTAGTATATAATACTGGTTTAGAGGGCAGGTGCATTAATCCAAGGTCTACTAAATATAGAACAAGAGCATTTCTCTTCAACCTTGAAACAGAGATCAAAAATCTACTCTGAAAAGTTAAAATAGCTGTGAAGACTGGTTATTTTTGGCTTCTGGTTCCACTAGCCTTCATTGGTTGCAGTTAAACTATGTGCTAAAACACATCAATTAGGAAAATGGACTGTCAAGGAGTCAGTCAGCTAAAAATAGCCAGAAGCTCAATAATCAAACATTCTACTAGCAGCCTTTTCATGGTAACCACAAAACATTAATACGCAAAAACAGCCATTCCTTTTGCAGATTTATAACACTTCAATTTTCTTGCTTAATTAACATGACATTTACATAACAGTATCTAATTAATTTCCAAGGAAAGGCACTGTAGGCCAATTAGGAATGCATCATCCTTTTTTAACTAGCTTGTCAACTTCACTCTTTCATAATCCATACATTGTTTACCTTTGTGGCACCTTACTTTTCCAGGCTTGTGGTTCTAACAAAGGCTATAATTTTCTCCTCTCTCCAGAGATTCAGAACATCTTATGGAGAGTTTCTTGGAGGGGAAAGGAAGGAAGGGGGACAAAAAAGAAAAACTTTTGCACTAGAAATAAACTCTGCCATCTCCTAAAGTGACCATGTTAAGAATATAAACTTAGTTTAAAAATATTCAAATAATCTATATTTCTTCAACACTAAAAGTGTTGTTCTTTAAAAGCCTTCAACAAATATGTGAAGATTTAAATAATTAAAATTGATGGCAACAAATGAGTATTAGGTACAAATGAGAATGCACAAGAAAATAAGTCACCTTTTCAGAAAAGAAAACCCCACTCTCCAACCTCATCCTAAACCTGAAATTCAAACTGTTTTAATCAGAAAGGACGCATTTAATCTGTCTTTATAATTAAGTTTGAAAAGCTCCATCGATTAAAAACAAGGATACATAAAGATATAATGAGTGAGAATCTAAGTTTACAGAAAATCAGCACAGATAATAGCCCTCCCATTTCTTCTAATGAAACTTCCAAATTAAACCATTTATAAAGCTTGTTGCAGAATTTAAGAGTTAATCTCTCCGTCAAAAGTTCTAATCCTAACCCACTGCATGATCTCTCACATCATTTAGATCTAAATTAGGGATTTATGAGAAGGGGATTTTCCAAATGGGTCAGAAGTTGCTATTGGTGGCTTATCTATTTTGCTTGTAAAGGGCTTCTCAACCAAATTTCATTACCACTCCGTTCTGATTCCCCTGAATAACTGTATGCTGGGCATCTGCAAATACTATGGTTTGTATTTGTGTAACAATTAGCCTATCTGGCTCAACAGAAATAAAATTAAAATTCTCCTATACCACTTTCCTCATGGAACAGTGCTAAGAGCAAATCTAAATCAGGAGGGCTTTGCATGTGCCCACTACTGACAGGCACACACAAAGGAATAGAGGTGGACATCCCTGATTGGACCCAGAGATGTTTAAGAAGGCAGGCTTTCTCCTGACCAAGCAACAGCATGCATTAATGAAATGAGCCTCAAAGGCAGACGCAGTTTCACTCACCGTCATAATCTAGTACATTAGTTGTTCAAAATATGTTTTTCACTTTTTTTTTTGGTACCGGGTATTGAACTCGGGTACTCCACACTGAGCCACATCCCCAGCCCTATTTTGTGTTTTATGTAGAGACAGGGTCTCACTGAGTTGCTTAGCACCTCGCCTTTGCTGAGGCTGGCTTTGAACTCACATTTCTCCTGTCTGAGCCTCTCAAAGTACTAGGATTATAGTCGTGCGCCACTGCACCTGGCTTGTTTTTCACTATTAGGTGAAGATAATCTAAGCCAAAAGCAATTACTGGATATAACTAAGTATTCAGAAGGGAAGCACGATTATTAATAAAAATAGTTGATTTCCATCATATGTATATGTTAATCTAACAAAGCAGTTCACAAATATTTTGATCTTGGGATGAACTTTCTACCTTTAAAAATTATTGAACTTTTGTTTATGTAGGTTACATACTTATTGATATTTACCCTACCTAAAATTTTAAGTGACAAAATTTTAAAATGTTTTCATTTCAAATTAACAAAGATAATTATGTTTCAACAAAAAAAAAACACTTTTATAAAACAACTATAATTTTTAAAAAAAACAGTGAACTGGCTTAAAGACAGACACTTGAATTTTGTATCTGCATCTGCATTCAACCTATTCCAATATTTATATGAAGAAAACCTGTCCTTCTACAGATAAATAGTTGGCAAAGGAAAGACTTCAAGACCCCTGAGTGGGTCTTGGGAACTTCTATAGATGCTCAGGCCATACTCTGAGAACAGAGCAAATCAATGAACCTAAAGGTTAATATGTTTTCCAATTTCTCCATACTCCTTACATGCCAGATGGCTTATTCTAGTTCTGCAGAGAACATCTAGTATGCTGAATGCAAATAATAATAAAGAATTTGCCCATTCTCAAAAAATGTTAATATTTAAGAAAATAAAGGCAAGTGAGAGTGGAATAAACTTTACCGTCATAATTTTGAACCAGAATATTCTATTCTTGGTACTTATATAGGAAGAGTAAAAATCAGCTGAATTTATTCAATATCAGTTTTTCAGATGTGATAATGTGACAAAGCCCAACGACAATTAACAGTGAGATTCTAAGACATTATCATCATGGGGATCAAAACCAGAACTCATTTTTGGGAGGCTAAAATATCTATCACCTGGCTAACAGAATTAGTTCTAATTTTAGACATCGTTTTATCTCTTGTGACAAAGCATATTTAATATGGATATGAAATTAGGGGCTGTCACCTCTCTAATTTAGGCTTCAGTTTTGACGACTTACAGGCTTAAACAGGCCCAACTCAGATTTCTACATTTGCATTTTATCATCAACAAAAGCATGATTTTCATAACAACATTAATGGAGATACCACTTGGCACTAGAGGAGACTTTTTCCTTTCTTACATTTTTTTTTTTTAAATAATTCAGCTAGCAAGAGTGTTCTATAGATTCTGGCCTGCATCAAGAACTGAAATATGGTTGAAATGCCTTCCTCAGAAAAGGAAGTAACTTGTGCATGTTCTTCACAGGTGGCTTCAGGAAGAATGAAAACAAGACATCTATTCAGGCCACAGGTACTGCCTCATAGAATTTAAAAAGGAATTTAGAACACAGGTGTCCTCCTCTTCTGGCTCTTTGCTGAGTTCCTCCCATAGTACCACTATTGACAGTGTATTCAAAGAGACATTGAATAAAATGTGATAGTCAACCCTCTTGCTTTATAGACAGAAGTGAACACTGTTAGCATACTAACAGGACCTCTCTTTGCCATTAGTACTTGAAAATGTCACAATATGAATTATGTAGTAAGGGGGTTAAATGGATATTTTGGAATTTTAAAAACTGCTTACTAAAGTGGCATCCTCTTGTCTTTATTAAATCTGCAGAATTATCTTTTTTGATAGATCAAAAAGTGAAGTAACACTTTTATGAAGTAACAGAAGATATGAATGTAAAATGCAAAGTTACTTAAGTCATTTTTTGGTACTGGCAGCCCTGAATTTTCAGAGAGAATTTCACAAACACAAAATATATTCAAGTAAGGTTAAAATGACTACTTTTAACACATTCAAATGGATGTTCCCATTATATTGATTTTTTCAGCCAAACATTTTGTCATAAATAAAACATTTAGCTTAAAAATCAGAATAGTGTCACCCATTCTCTGTACTTACACACACAAAAAAACAATATGACAACTAGAAAAGTCTGAAGCTGCGTGAAGTGTAGTTCACTGTGACCTTTACTTTCAGAGAGAAACACAGAGCATTTAATTTAATAAGAACATTTTTAAAAAAATCAGTATGTGCAGTGCGGCGGGGTGTGTAAAGTGATGATGTTGCTTCAAAACCTAGTCTAAATATCAATAACTGTATAATCTTACAGGTGCCTGATGAAATTTTTATAGGAAACTAACCTTTCAGATTTACAGACTTCTTAAGGAACCTTAGAAAATGAAAATTAAAGTTGCTAGTCTTCTCTCCTGTAAAGAGAAATCTTGAAAGGGGAAATTCAAATGATAAAAAGAAATACACATGAACAAAAAGACTTATTTCACAACAGTCAGGTTGCCATTTTTGGGGGTGGGGGGAAGAGGAGTGAGGAGGGCAGACACCAACTTCCATTATTCCAAAGTCTGAGATAAACTGTCACCACTCAAATCTCCAAATGTGGGAGTGACCCCGCCTTTTTATTTCTATTCTGAATGGTAGTAAGCAATGAGATGCCTTTTTTTTTCTTGTATCAAACATATAAAGTAGGTTTTTAAAAGTAAAGAAAAATTAAAAATAAATCTTTCCTAAATATTTAAATCCTTAAGTATTTACTGAGTCTTGCCTTGCCAAACACTGTGCTAGATGCTCCAGAGAAGAGCAAAGAAAAATAGTCTCTGATAATTTGGTGCTTGATTCTAAGCTTGTATGGAAAGATATTCTCAAATCAAAAATGTAACCAGCACAAGACAATATGACATCAGAAGTTACAGATAAGAAGTTCGGGCATTTCTTAGAGGAAACAATCAATGTAAATAAAATGATTTTAAGTCGGGCCTCAAAGAGCATAAATAAAAATGGTACTACAAATGCCAGGTTATCTTTTGGAGACAGCAAGGGTTCCATCTGGTTCAGAGCTGACTAACAGTGATGGGAAAGGTTAGGGAGGCCAGATACACTGAAGCTCTAGATTATAGGGGAGTACGGTTGGTATAAGATTAAGAATTTGGATAAGCACAGTGGCAGTAACAACTCAGTGAAAGAATTCCCTTCTTTAACATGGTTATCAATGGGAATTTATCTTATAGGTTTATGGACTAGGAGGACATTCGAAGCAAGAACAGTATGGAGATTATGGCTATAATTAAAGTACAACATCACTTCCCTTGCATTTTCGGGTCATTATTAAGTAAAACAAGGGTTACTTGAACACAAGCACTTGATTTTTCTGGCCAAACATTGGACCTGACAACTTAGCCACTAGTAGCCAAGGTGCAGGAACCATATACAGCATGGATATGGTGGACAAAGGGATGACTGACATCCTGGGCACAAAGAAGCAGGATGGCACAAGATTTTATCATGCTACTCATAACGGCGTAAGATTTAAAACTTATGAACAGACACACTACATAGCATCGGAATTAAAGAACAAAATCCACAAATGAGAAAAGCAAGGACTTTTATCTTATCTAAGCCCTAGTGTTACTGAGAAGAAAACATCTATATGTGAAGTGACTTGCCTGAGATAACCCTTGTCGCTAGGGACAAACCTAAGACCAGTAACCCTTTCAGAACATCAGAAGATGAGAGCATAACCCAGAGCGTAACCTGTCAATCCAAGTCTGTGAGGGTTAAGACACAAAGTTTAATCAAAATTGGCTATGCCATTTAGTAGCTACATGACTTAGAGTAAATTACTTAATCTCAAAAAAATTGAAGAAGAAAAGTTGCTTACATATAATAATAAAATAGAGCAATTATAACAATATAATAACTATAGAGGGAGAGGAGATAACACAGAAAAAGATGAAAAATTTTCTGAGACTAATGAAAGATCCAAACTAGATGGCAATAGCATGTCCATATACAAACATACGTATACACAAATTAACTGTGACTTAAAAGATAACATTTCAAATAAAATTACTGAACTGAGTTGAATAGTATACTGAAAGAGTATTTCAAAGACTGCAAAGATGGCTTAACACTAGAAGTACATTAAAAATTAAGAGATTACATATTAAAGGAGAAATACCATACAAAAATCTCAACAGATGCTGAAAAAGCATTTTATAAAATTTAATACTGAACTCTAATTTAAAAGGGGGAGGGATTTCTTTAACTTTAAAAGGAATATCTATAAGAAATCTACAGCCAATATCTGTTTGTGAAATACTGCTAGAAAAATTAATGTAGTTTCATTCGAGTAAATAAGAAAAAAACTATAAAGTTCAAAGGAGAAACTCTAGCAAGAAACATATAAGGCCTATTTTCAGAATATGACTTCGTTCAAGAACATACAAACAGGTTTTAATAAAGACAAACTATATTCCGTATGAGAAGGTCTCAATAGTTTATATAAAAGTCAGTTATTCTTAAATCTACATATTCAATATAATCCTAATCAAAAACTAATTTTTAAAAAGAATCTGACAAGCTGAATATAAAATTCATTAAGAAGTGAATTATAAACTAGTCAACAAAACTTAGGAAAAGAAAAACCAAGGGGGATTAATTCCATCAGACATTAATACATACCACAAAAGTTACATTCTCATTTTAAGATTATACAATCTAGACCCATGAAACAAAATCAAGAGCCTAGAAGCCAATCTATATTTATATCATAGCAATGGCATTTCAAACCTGGACTATTCACACGAATGGTTTTGGGATAACTGGTTAACCATCTACAAAAATAAATACAAATCCCTATATCTCATATCATATACAAAATAAATTGTGGACTGGTTCAAGAGCTAAATGTGGAAAAAGATAAACTATGAAAGTATGAACAACGTAAAATTATTTTATAACCCTATTATTCAGAAAGCCTTCTAAGAAAGACACAAACCTAGAAGACAAAAGATAAACATATCTAAATTTAAAAATATTTCCTAATGAAGTATGAGGTACCCAAATCACAATCAAATGACAAGTAAATAGCAGAAGAAAATTCTGGCAATATATGTAACAAATATTTATTACCCAGAATATATAAGGGATTCCTACAAATCAGTAAGAAAAAAGTAGCTAAAATAAATAAATAAGCAAAGAACATGGGGTAGGCAAATCAGTTGAAGACAATAAATAGCTAATAAACATATAAAACTGCTCAAACCCATTATCAGGAGTTGTCAGGATAATGAAAATTACCATGAGCTACTCTTTTGCCTATGCTGCCAAACACCACACTTACGAGTCATTCTGGAAAGTAATGCTGCCGTTTACATTAAAATTTAAAATATACACATTCTCTGACTTATTAGTTCCTCTTCCATGTATTTAATCATGGAAAAATGACACATGTATCATTATTACTCATGTATAAAAATGTTTTGTGACATGGTTTACAAAGTAAAATTTTTTAAATAGCTTCAATAGAAAAGCATTAAAATTAGAGCAATCGTGGAATATAATGCAGCAGTTGTAAAAGGATTAATCAGATTTTCACTGTTAATGTGAAAAATTTTTAATATTAGGTAAAAATTATGTTTTATGTTCTTATTTATATAAAAACAAGCAAAACCTTACATACATGTAAACTAACTAACAAAAAATATAATCTAAAATGAATAAACAGTGGTTACTTCTGGAAAGAGTAGGAATTTGGTGGTGGTAGGGTGGAGGCATTAAAAGAGTATTTCTCCTTCTATTCAATATAAACCTAAATCTTGGTAATTCAAAAGATAAGAATGTAGTCACACTTTACTTGTGTACTTAGAAGTAGGATTAAAAGTTAAGAAAAAGAGAGAAAAGCTAGCAAATGAGTAATTTAAAAATCATGGCTCTGTTTTAATTTGGGTCTTATTTTGACCACAGTTGAAGGTCAGATGATCACAAGTTGAAGTGCTTGAACAAGTTCTGCCCAGATAACATTACGGAACAAAATAATATCTATAAGAAAACACTGCTAACTGCTCAAATTCTGCATTTTGATGAGGATTAACTTAATGATTCTGTACATTGATTCCTGGTGAATTGCAGCCATTCAATTCAATGCAGCCTATAACTGTACATTATCAAATGATACTACAAACTATCAATCTTTTTAGAACAGTGCCCTAATAACAGAAGCATGCTTTACAGAACCAGCTTCAGGATTAGTAAATAAATACACTAGGAAAAAAAACCCTTTAAATAAGTCAAAAAAGACACTTAAAGTTTGGGCATTCTTCATTATGGGAAAGAATCTTCTACTTTGAGACCATTGTATATCAGAAAAGCTCCATCTGTTGTATAATTATCTCTGATAAATGGCTTGATGCTTTGAGCTTCATTAGAGAAAGGCACACACAGAGAGAACTGTAAATAAATCTCC
Organism: Geosciurus inauris; assembly: GCA_004024805.1. Classification (NCBI taxonomy): domain Eukaryota; kingdom Metazoa; phylum Chordata; class Mammalia; order Rodentia; family Sciuridae; genus Geosciurus; species Geosciurus inauris. The sequence continues at coordinate 31,629 of PVHX01002785.1, read as the reverse complement.
CCACCATATTTCACTTACAACCAGTCCAGCAGGAAGTCATAAAATATTTTTAATAGGTAATATTTTCCAAATGCTTTACTAGGAAAAAAAAAAAAAAGCCAACCTATTTTACCCAATATCTGTCCTGCAGAAGAAGACAATCTGGGAAAAGGAAAGCTGATTTCATTTAGAGATTATGAGAAATGTTAGTAAAAACAAACAAGTTTAGCCACTTGGTGGCAGTGACATGAATTTTTCAGAGGACAGATATGACTTTGTCAGATTCAAAGGCAATCTGCTAAAAGGTACTACCATTCCTTCCCCAACCCCACCATCCCCAGGGGAGCTAGGGGATCACCAGAAACCAGCTTCCAAGGAAACAATTAGAATCTCGTTCAGCAAAAATTAATTTAACCACAGGTAAAAAATGTTTTCAAATTTCTATTTTGGAAGTTAGTATCATATTAGAGAAAGTCCAGACAGTATATGGAAATGAAGCTTTGATCAGTAAAAATCTTCACTAATGTTCTGGTTAGTATGGATTTTACTTCTTAAGCGTATTTTCTTTGGCTACCATAAAAGCTTCTCTTGGAAGGTTGCAGTAGAAAAGAATAGGAAAAAACCACAGGTTCAGCTTTGAGCTGTGGCCTTGTTTTTGGCCCTGCTGTGTAACGCAAAGCAGATCACCATTCAAACGTCTCCTTTTTCTTGTCTGTGGACTAGGAAGGAAAATAACTGCCCTACCTGTGCTACACACCATCAGGAAGATCCCATAAACATAATGTTTGTCAAAGTGCTTTGTGAAATGGGTATGCAGCCGCCTTCTACAGAAGGTCATTGGGTCTCTGCAGCAACTATGGACTCTGCTGCTGTAGCACAGCAGCAGCCGTAGACAGTACATAAATGAACAAGCGGGGCTGCTCCAATACAACTTCACTGATTTCTACACATTACAAAATACCATTCTGTTTTGGTTTTATTCAACCATTTAAACAATGTAAAAATCATTCTTTGCTTGCAGGTGGTACAAGAACAGGTGATGGGCTGGGTATGGTAGTTTACAACCCCTGTTTTAAACTATAATTTTATAAGTGGGTTGGTAGCTATTTAATTGTTTTTAGTTTATTTTTCTATTTATTTTTATGTGGTGCTAAGAATCAAATCCAGTGCCTGAAAAGTACAAGACAAGTGCTAGCCACAACCTCAGCCCTGAGAACTTCGGGGTTGGGGGCAGTGCTGGGATTGAACTCAGGGCCTCACACGTGCTAGGCAAGTGCTTTACCACTGAGCCACATCCCCAGCCTCAATTCTTTTTTTTTTTTTTTTTTTTTTTAATATTTTTTTAGTTGTAGATGGACACAATATCTTTATTTTATTTATTTTTATGTGGTGACAAACCCAGTGCCTTACACATGGGAGGCAAACGCTCTACAGCTGAGCCACAATCCCAGCCCCCTTCATTCTTAATATATGCCTCCAGAGCTTAAAAGAACATTCTGTATAAGGTAAATCCTCTCTCAGAATGTCAGAATATCTGAAAACAAGCCTATTTCTTGACATTAAATCTTCTCTAGTAGCAGGCATCAACTCTCTTCCTCTCCTGCCTAAAAGAAACAGACTAGCTAAAGCTCGTCCAATATCTTCACTTCCATCTCATGCTTACACTTTCCATCTACACTCAAACCCAGGTGGATGTGTAGACTCTAAGGCTCTCAAACAGGCCAGGAACAGAGATGCCCAGGCCTTTAAGAGAAAGACAACAGGCTGACCTACAGAAGAGATGAAGAGAACATTTTCTTATCTTTTAAGTCTAATTTGCTGTAGACTGACTTAAGATAGGCAATCACCTCCTTATTATTTAACAATAACAAAATAACAACTAATTTCAGTGGTCTAACTACAACCTGACATTATTCTTTCCAATCTGTGTGTGCACAAATGCTGGGAATTAAACCCAGGACCTCTGGTGTATAGGCGAAAGCTCTACACTAAGCTATATCTCCAGTCCCTGGCACTACCCTTTGTTTGTACAAAAGTTGGATCAAGAAAAAACTAAAGGTGACATCAGCAAGATGGCTGAACAGAGCTGCCAAGTGCAAAGAGTGTTAACAACAAAGAACAAACAACTATATTCCAACCAGAATGAGTGAGGAAGTACAATGAAGATTAACAGGGCAAAGCCAAGATTTCTGTGGAGTACAAAAAACCAAATAGCACTACAGAGACATGAGTAGGGCACCATGCCTCTGCAACCAGCTCAGAGCCAAGACAGACTTCTCCTTACAAGGAAAACATAAGCTGGAGACTACACCATTAAGAATTCCCATCACTACTGCAGACTTCTGCAGTCAAAAGGAGATTTTCACTACCTTCAAAGGTATCAAACAGTGTCTGGAGAGTTAAGAGTTCAAAAAACTATCATGTCCTAGCTATAACACAGGACCCAACATTGACGCACCCCATTCCCTGTGACCCAAGTTACTACAACTTTGTGCTATTTTGAAACTGGACCAGCTGCTAGAGTGTATCCCACTTTGCAAGCTAATAGGTACACCATACCTTGATATTTGGAGACTCTGCCATCATTCCACCACACTCGTGTGTGGCTGCAGAACCTCATCCCTGATTACTTGGTCTGGGCCCAGCAGAAAGGTCAACAAGACCTTGGCTTCCCAATCCACACAGCACCCTATGCCCCAGGGAACAGGAGGACTTGCACAAAGAGGAAGCTAATATACAGACAGTGGACTGACAAAGTCCATGTTTGCCAACAGCCAGCTGGCAGCTGGCCAGGTACTGGGGATACAGTTAACTAGGCAGCAGTGCCACCTAAGTTGGGTTCATCAACCAGCCAGGCAGCAGCCCCACTCCATCAGAGAGTCTTCTACACAGCCAGCCAGCCCACAGTGCCTGAGCCTAGCCTGTCAGCCTTTCAACAGAAATGACTATATCATACGTACTCGTGGCCTAAGTTATTGATACAGCTGCAAACATCTCTGATTAGGATTATAGCTGAAGAAACTGCACTGACACCAGATTCCTGACTCTGTTAAGAATCAAAGCTAACACACTCTACTCAATGAACACCCTATCATCCATCCACAGGGAGAAATCTCTCTCTCCTCTCCCATCCCCAAAACACTGCCATTAAGTGGGAAAAGGTAACTGTTTGACTGGATGCTCAGACATTAATATAGGGTACAAAAAACATGACGAGCAACTAAACATGACACACACATGGAGACACAATAATTCTCCAGTAACAGACACCAAAGAAATTAAAATAATGATCTTGAGGAAGGCTCAATGAGATGTAAGAGAATAGGAACAATTCAATGGAATCAGGAAAACAATTAATGATCTGAACTGAAATTTAACAAAGAGGTAGAAAACATAAAGAACCTAAAAGAAATCTTGCAGCTGAAGAATTCAATGAATGAAATAAAAAAAATACAACTGAGAGTCATAAAAGCTTAAATCAAAGCAGAAGAATTTTGGAACCTGAAAACATACCTTTTAAGTTGACCCAATCAGAAGAAACAGAAAAAAGAATGAAAAGGACCAAAGAAAATGCCTATGACCTATGGAACATCACTAAATGAACAAATATTTGTACTTTGGGAGTTGCAGAGGAAGAAGAGATAGAGCAGGCTCAGAAAGCATAGTTAATAAAATAATAGATGAAAATTTTCCAAGACTTCTGTTTATTTTTGTGGTGCTGGGGATCAAATCCAGGACATCATACATGCTAGACAAGTAACCTACCACTGAGCTAAACCCTTCAGGCCTTGACAAGTATTAAAAGAAGTATGGACATCCACAAAGCTCAAAAAAATCCAATTCGACTCCAATTAAAGAGGTCTTCTCCCACATGTATGATGTAATTCTACATCACATACAACCAGAGAAATGAAAAGTTGTGCTCCATCTATGTACAATGAATCAAAATGCACTCTGCTCTCATGTAAACATAAACAGAATGAATAAATTAAAAAAAAAAAAAGAGGGCTTCTCTAAGGCACATTTAAATCAAGATGTCAAAAGTCAAAGACAAAAGAGAATTCTAAAACCAGCAAGAGAAAATCATATATAAGAATATTAGACTAACACATTAGACTAACACATCTCTCAGGAGAAATCTTGTAGGCCTGATGAATACAGAATGATATATTCAGAGTGTTGAAAGAAGAGAAATCAATCCAATTTTTATCACTATATAAAACCACTAAACCTCAAAGAATAACAGTAAGAAGAATGGGACAGGGATACACAAAATAACTAGAAAATAGTTACAAAATAACAAGAGTATATTGTTGCCTATTAATAAGAACATAAATATAAATGGATTTGATTCCCTCAATTAAAATAGTCTGGCTAAATGGGTAAAATTAAAAAAAAAAAAAAAAAACAGATCAACTATATGTTGCCTATAAGAAACTCACTTCCTGTAAAGATGAATATAGACTGAAAGTGAAGATGAAAAACTATATTCCACAGAAACAAAAGTCAAAAGTAAGCAGAAGCAGCCATAATCTCAAATGAAACAGACTTCAACAATGGTAAAAAGAGACAAAGGAGGTCATTATATAATGATAAAAGGATCCATTCAGCAAACGGATATAACAAGTACAAATAAAATATGTACCCATTATTAGACCACCTATACATATAAAGCAAATATTCTTAGATCTAAAGGAAGACAGAGACTCCAGTACAGTAACAGCTGGGCATTTCAACACGTTTTCATTCACTGACAGATCACTCAGACAGAAAATCAGCAAAAACAAAAACCAAAAACAACAAAAAAACCCACTGGAACTAAACTGTACTATAGACAAGATGGACCTAAGAGAACTTTACAGAACATTTTATCCATGCAGAAGACATATTCTTATCAACACACAGAACAACCTTGAGAATGCACCACATGTTAAGCTACAAAACAAATCTCAACAAATTAAAAATACGATAGAAATTCTATTATGTATTTTCTCTGACCACAACAAAATGAAATCAATGAGAAACTCTAGAAATTGTACAAACAAGTAGAAAGTAAACATGCTCCTGAATTATGAAAAAAATCAATGAAGAAATTAAAAGGGAAATGTAAAATTCTTGAAGTAAATGAAAATGGAAACATATACCAAAGCCTGTGGGATGCAGACAAAGCAGTACCAAGAGAGATGTTTATAGTAATAAATGCTTATTTATATTAAAAAGTAGAAACATTTCAAGTAAACCACCTATCAGTGCAACTCAAGAGACTAGAGAAGCAAAAACAAATCAAACATGAATGGGGGGTGGGGTCAGAGTAGAAACAAAATTTAGACCAAAAAATTTTTTTCAAAACAATCAACCGAACAAAAATTGTGTCTTTTAGCTATTCTAGAAATAGCTAAAAGACAATTGAAAAACTTTTAGCTATTCTAGGAAAAAAGAGAGAAGACCCAAATAAATAAAATCAGAAACAATATAACTTATACTAAAGGATCAGTAGAACTATTCTGAACATCTATATGCCAACAATTAGAAAACACAGAGGAAATGGATAAATTCTTGGACTAATATAAAATACCAAGATTCAACTGTGCAGAAATAGGAAACCTAAACAGACCAATAATTAGCCAAACAAATTCAATCAGTAATAAAATATCTCATAACAAAGAAAGCCCAAGACCAGATAATTTCATTGTTGAATTTAAAATTCTCATTTTATATACCAAAGAGATAAATAAATCAGGTAAAACATTCATTCATTTATTTCTTGGCAGTAGTGTGGACTGAACAGTACTCTATAGTGCTACTGGCAGAAGTTTGGATTGAAAAGTACTCTATAGTGCTCTATAGTGCTGAGCTACTTCCCCAGCCCTTCTTATTTTAAGACAGGATCTCCCTAAGCTGCCCAGGCTGGCCTTGAACTTGCAATCCTCCTGTCTCAGTCTCCCAAGTAGCTGGAATTTACATCAAACTTTTAAAAACTTTTTTATCACCAATTATTCTTAAACTATTCCAAAAGATTGAAAGGAACTGTTCCAAACTCATTCTATGAGACCATTACCCTGATAAAGACCACACAAGAACACAACAAAAAAAGAAAAGCACGAATCAATGTTCATGATGAAAACAGATACAAGATTTCTCAATAAAATACTAGCAATCAATTCCACCACCACATCAAAAAGATTATATGCCAGGCTGGGGCTGTAGCTTAGCAGTACAGCACTCGCCTAGCATGGGTGAGGCACTGGGTTCAATCCTCAACACCACATACAAATTAATAAATAAAAATAAAATTATAAAAAAAGATTATGTCCCATGATCAAGTGGAACTTATCCCAGGGATACAAGGAGGATTCTAGATATGCAAATCAATAAATGATTGGAGAAAGGGAACTCTCATACACTGTGAGAATGCGACTGGTACAGCCATTGTGGAAAACAGTATGGAGGTCTCTCCAAAAACAAGAGATAGAACTAATATCTAATCCAGCAATTTCACTACTGGGTACATACCCAAAAGAAGAAAATTGGTATGTTGAAGAGAAACATGCATTTCTGTATTTACTGCAGCATTATTTATAAGAGCCAAGGTATGGATCAATGTAGGTGTGGTATGTATATGCAATAAAATATTATTTAGCTATAAACAAGAAAAAAGAAAGTCTTGTCACATTTGCAGCAATATGGATAAGCCTGGGGGACCTTATGTTAAGTGAAGTAAGTCAAGCACAAAAAGATAAATTCTACACTCTCACTTACATGCATGTGGAAGGTTAAGAAAGTTGGTCTTACAAAAGTAGAGAAGAGCAACAGAGACTGAGAAAAGTATAACGGGGAGGTAGAAATGGAGAGAGGATGGTTAACAGGTACAGGGTACAATTAGGACAACTAATTTCTAATTTTCCTATAGAACAGTAGGATATCTATGGTTGACAAAAATTAATTATATATTTTGAAACAGCTAGTAAAGAGGATTTTGAATGTTCCCAAAACACAAAAATGATAAATGTTTGGAATGACAGATATGCCAATTACTCTGATCTGATCATTTCATTTTGTATACATGTATTGAAACATCATACTTTAACTTATGAGTATGTACAATTATTATGCCAATTAAAACCAAAATAAAGAGAGGTATTCAAATCATATTTAACCTCCTTTAAGAAAAACCTGGAAAGAACAATAAATAGGTAGTAGCAAAAGCAGAAAGAAGTGTTTTATTCCTTTTCCAGTGTCTAACACCCCTTTCTCCATATAGCTAACAATTACATGCAATGTTCTTTAGACTACAAATCACTCTAGAGATAGGCAGCTATGGTGTGGTCACAGGTCAGCAGAGCTAAACTACTCTCTGATAGTTAGCAAGATACTGCTGAATCACACAGTGCCTGTTTCCACACCTGAGAAATGAGTATGAAAAAAGTACCTATTTTATACAGTAATTATTAAGATGAAGTACTCTTATACCTGTAATGTACTTGGAACAGTACCTAGTACTTGGTAATTACTTAATGTTAACTATCAGCACTATAATAGCACTTAACTGCTGTGAAAAAGTCCTTAGTATTTGAATTTTGCTTACACTGTTTTTTGAAAGGTTTCTAACAGTCAATGTTCTGTGTACTCTTCTACAGTCACACACTGTGAAGGACAGGTATGTGTGTTCTGACAGAGAAGTATCTCTTAGAACTTTTAGATAACTGTCTTATTTGACCTTTAGTCAGTTGCTTTACAAAATTCTTTGGTTAAAAATCTGTCCCACAATTCTCTACACTTAAGTTTGTCAATAGCTATTATACTGTGCAATCTTTTCAAAATGAAATATATCAAACTCTCACCAACTTTGTGATGTTATATTCATTTAACAATAAGAGGCTGAAAGTAGATTTAAGCTTCTCTTGATTATTAGTGGGAAAAATTTAAAACTTCCTACAAACTCCAAAGAAAGTGCAGCAATTCCAGATCTATACAATAACAAAAGTCTACAACTACTAAATATTAAAAATTATGCAGTACTGGTATGGAAAAGTGTAGGGTATAGAAAGTGCTATCCTAGTTGCTATCCTAGGAACTCCTATACCCTACACATTTCCACTCCTCTGCAAGGGAAGCCAAGAAAGACAACAGATAAAATTGTGGTCCCTATGAATAGCAAGATAGGTAACCCCTAGCTGCCTCTTTCTCCTTCTCCTAAGTAGGTCACAGATCAAGAAATATGAAAGGTGTGGCATTTCTAATCTCACATAGTCTCCACTGCTACTTGACAATCACTTTAATTATCTCAACTTGACTTAATAAAGCATCCACCCTGATAGCTGTAACAAACTAGTATACATCTTCTTACCCTAGCACAGTTGCCTTCAACCTAGAAGATGTAGTAAAGCCATGTTTGTTAACCACTGCTAGTGTCTGCCTTCATTGCAACACAAAATTATTATGCACCTATTTGGGAAAACAAGCCAGAATCTCTATTTGAAAAGGTGAATTCCCACTAATCTTATTCATTTCTGTACCAGCACTTAACCTAGTGCCTAACATATAACAAGCACTGAGTAAAGACTGCTAAATGAATATACAAACAAGTTGAAAGAGTTTACTTAGGTAATCAATTTCATAATCACCAAATCCAAATGCCTCTTGTCAGTTTATAGCTTCAGCAGCATTTTCACAACATTTAGGCAATATGCTAGAGTGTGAAAGGACAGACTCTGGATCTAAATTAGTGTGTTGGAATGTGGGCTATTCTGCCAAACAGAAGCTCTTTACCTTTAGGCAGAAGTTACTGGATCTCTTTGTGCTTCGACTTTTTCATCTATAAAAATAGGCATAATAAAAACTTCTCCCCCTCATAGGCTTTACTGACAATTAAATGTCAATATCTATAAAAAGCTTAGGAGACTGCTTACAATAAAGCAAACACTTCATAAACATGAAGTCAACATTTTCATTATCATTATTATTAAACGCCACACCCAGTAACATGTTGCTTGGTTTTTGTGACTTTGTTCACTGTCATTCTTCTCCTCTCTGACATCTTTAGTTGCCTCCTATCACTTTTGTTCTCTAAATGTAGAGGTTTCACTCAAGGTCTATCCTCACTGATTTCTGTAGCTCTCTTCTTTGGCATTTAACCCCTAAGGCTTAAACTACTGTCTTCATGTGGAACCTTTACTGTATTCTCCTGAGCGCCAACTTAACCTCCCTAGTTGAACACAATACTAACTTAAATCAATATCCTATCTCAAACTGGCAAATCTCCTCATTTCCCCCAGATGTGAGAAAACCTAGGAATTAGGAAATGAGTTTACCTTCAGAGAGTATAACTCTAAGATGAGCACACAATGGTTCAAAGCAGTCACCACAAAGAGAGAGAATGGATCTAAGGCTAGTCAAACTGAACATCCTTAATCAGACTGCAGATATTTATATATCAGAAGAAAATGCACGGCATTCTACAATGGTCTAGGGCCAGCAAGTTATGGAAATATAGGAAGAACTGTATGCCAGAGGCTCTAGAATTCAGCAAAGGACTAAGCCCAGGCAGTAGAAGGGGAAATGGTCTGAAGATGGAATTTTGCACTAAAGTAAGACCTACCCCAGTATGTTCTTAGGGCTTACCAGACAATCAGCCTAATTCATGTAACTCCAGGTGTTCTGAATCCATAATTTGCTATATAATTTTTTTTTATGGATCAGCTTCCCATGAAGGTCTATCCTCCGACGAAAATGTTTTAATCCTATGAATATGTTTATTTCTAATTCCTGTTACGATTTTTCAAGATGAATTAACGTAACTTTTGGTTATGATTTGTGTTTCCACAGACCTTGATTAGAGGCAGAGCAAGACTGATTTTGCCAATACAAAGGTTCTCTGCAACAAGTATATTTTATATTGTGAATTAAGTGATTAAAAGCATAGGACTTAAGCCACATGCCTAAATCTGAATCCTGGTTCTGGTATCTATTTAATTTGTGACCACAAGCATATTATATGATATCTTTACGCCTGTTAATCTATAGAATGGGGATAATGATAGTATCCACTTCACTGGGTTGTCACGAGCAATAAAAGAAAATATGCAAAACAAGTAGAATCTGTCTTGTACATAAAATGCTCAGTCAAAAGCAGTTACTGTTAATCTCAGCTCACTTACACTTTGGCTGACTGAAATTGGTTTGTGGTGGTCTATTCTTGGTATGTGCAGATCCAGTACAGGTTCCATTAAATGAGATCCTGGCCAGATCTGACTTTTTCCTTACACTATAAGTTCCTGACGTAGGGCTTATAATAAACTTTAAATTTTTTTTGAAAACTGGACACAAATGAATGGTATGCATTTTTCGAAGACAAGGGACCAAACCGTTGATTGGTTCCACAGTTAAATACATGACCCAGAATTGATTTTTACAAACAAAACAAAACCTACTGCCTTGACATTACCACTACCATACTTTTTATCTCCTCTTAAATGATTCCTACAATCTGCCCTGATTCTACTCAACAAATTATATTAAAATTTCTCTCTCTGCAATGTTATCCCATTATAATACTTCCTATTTTCAATACCACCAGATGACTTTTCCAAAATAACTGCAATACTATCACTTTCTCTGCTTATCATGGCCCAAATTGCTTAGCTGGGCATTTAAGCTTCTACAGCCTGATCATAATTTACTTTGCCAGCCTTGTTCTCCATTCTCTTCCATAAATGCCTCTAAAGGAGTCACTAGACAATGAAGAACTCCATGGAGCTTTATTCCACAGCTCATGTTACTGTGTGTAGAATATGCTTTCACTACCTTCTATCCATCTTCAGTATCACTTCCTCCAGTAGCCCAATGCCTTTCTTCAACATTCACTGTCTTTAACACATAAAGATCATTAACATGGGTACGTACAACCGTATATCAGCATTTCTCAACTTCAGCAATGCTGACATATCTGGCTGGATTATTCTTTGTTGTGGAGAGAAGGCTGTCCTATACAATACAGGATGTTCAACAATATTCTTGGTTTTCTGACATTACCAAATGATGATGGGGGGCACTGCTGGTTAATAAACTCTGATACAATCTACCAAATACATTTAATTTCTCCTGCTAAATAATAAATTCTTTGAAAATTGTCTCTTATATTCTAAATATATCCAAATATGAAAGATTTGGATAAATTTTTGTTCTCTCCTAAAAGCTTATGTGTGAGACAATGCAAGAAGTTTGGAGGAGAAATGACTGGGTTATAGCCTTTACCTAATCAGTGAATCCTGATGGGATTAACTGGGTGGTACTTGGGGGCAGGAGGGAGTGGTTCATAGGGGGTGTGGGCTTTGGGGTATATATTTGTATCTGGCAAGTAGAGACTTCTCTCTCCTGATCACCATGTGAGCTGCTTCTCTCTGCCACACTCTTCCACCATGATGTTCTGCCTCACCTCGAACCCTGAGGAATGGAGCTGGTCCTCTATAGACTAAGACCTCTGAAACCATGAGCCCTCTAATAAATTTTGCCTCCCCTAAAATTGCTCTGGTTGGGTCTTTCAGTCATAGCAGCAAAAAAGATGACTAAAACAACATCTTGAATTATTACATTTATAGATATTCATGAAACATGAAACACTAAATTCCAACATTATTAAGTAACGCTTTTGAACGGCAAAAATTGCTGTGCCATCAACAAGTACTAGCAGTTATAGCTGTGTCTCAAAAGCGATCGTTTTAGCATTACAAAGGTTAAGTAGACAATAAACTTCCATATCATATACATAATAGTATTCATTACTGAAGGACATATAGAAGAGTAACCAAAATAAACTACTGCCTTGTGTTCTTTGAAATATATAGTATTATTATCTAACTTAAATGCTTAGTAACAGTCTAGATCCTGTTAACGATAGGGTTAAGTACCCTAGCCCAGTGGCTCTAAACTCTTGCTACATATTAAAATCCTCTGCAGAGTTTAAAAAGAGAGATGTGTGTGTGTGTGTATATATATCTTTATTCTGGGACCTTCATCTAGACCAATTAAGTGAGAATCAAAAGTGGAGCTAACGATTAAAATTATTTTAAAATTCCCCAGTAGAGTCGGGTGTGGTGGTGCACACCTGTAATCCCAGTGACTCAGGAGGCCGAGGCAGGAGGATTTCAAGTTCAAAGCCAGTCTTAGCAACTTAGTGAGGCCCTGTCTCAAAACAAAATATAAACAGGACTGGGGATGTGGCCCAGTGGTTAAGCATCACCAGTATCCACCCACCCCCGCCAAAAAAAATATTCCCCAGTAGATTCTAATGTGTATCCAAAACTGAGTGTCACTACTCTAGACTGGCTTGAAACCTTGTGTACCTCAACAATTACTGTAAAAATCTATCACTCAAGAAAAACTTGCACTCTATGGAATGGCTGAAAATTATTTTCTAGCTTGCTAAGCATGGGTGCTATGTGTGAATTCTTATCCTGAATTTAAAGAACTGCCATGTCCACTTCCACCTCTCCCCTCCCCCAGGGCAGGGGTGTGGAGAGAATGAGGCATTACCAAGAAGCTCATAATACAGTTCTTAGGCTGCTCTCTCTACCATCTCTCATAATCCAGGCACTTACATTCCTCTTTACTCGGTGAAGTTACATTCAGTTCTGTCGGAAGCGGCTGCTGGCTGGGACTAAGAGTTGGCGTGGTTATCGAGGTATTATTGTTGTCACTGGTGGTCTCTTCAGAAAACAAATCTGATTGGCTGTTACTTGTACTTGGAGCGGAATCATCGTCTGGTTGTTTCTTTTGAAAATCTGAAGAGAAAGTGAGAATATTAGTTTAATTAAGGAATTCACAATCTGAGTATTAGAAAACAATGTAACAATATAAAAATTAAATGTAACAACAGCAATTAATAAAGTCTAATTTGGGTGACTAAAAAAACATGGAAATAAAACACTGGTCAAAAACATTGGCAGAGGGTGATTAGAATTAGATTTCCAATGTGTTTATTAGTCAGAAGAATGGTAGACATTGATTTCAATAATAGATTTTACAAACTGAAAGATGCATGTTACAATTTCAAGGATGACCAACAGAAGGAAAAAAAGAAATAAAGAGAAGTTGCTCACACCAACACAGAAAAGGTCACATGGAAAATGGTAGCACAAAATAAAGTTACGTAAACAGAAAATAAGTAACAACATGACAGAAGTTAAGTTCAAATATATCAGTAATGGTACTAATATAAACAGACTAAACTAACCAGCAAACACAGAAAATTCAGATTAAATAAACAAAGTCCAGTTATATTATGTTTATAAGAGACATATTAAAAACATAGGGAGGATGGCCTTCCAGCCTAATTTTTTATTTCTTAAGCTGGTTGATGGATACACAAATGTGACTATTATGTATATTCTCCTTATGTTTCATTTTAAAAAATCTAATGATAACTCTACGAAGTACAGATTATACTTTATTGATTCAGAGAAATAAAAGATGATCCTTACAACTCCATATAAGCTTATATTTTGAATCACAGATAAGCCCTGGTTATCATGCTCCATAACTTCATTAGAATCACTATTTTGACATATTTTGGGCATAAGAATTGCTAGCATTTATGATACACTGACCATGTACCAGGCATTGAACTAAATGTGTGTGTGTGTGTATGTGTGTATGCATACGTGTGTGTGTATATATAATTTACATTAATTCTTAGGAAAACTCAAGTCAAGTATTAATGATAACAAATTTTGTTCATAAAGAAACTGACTTTAGAAAGTTTGGGCAATATGCTCCAAGTTAACAGCTAACAAGTGAAGGGGGAAGGTCCATTTGACAACAAAGCTCATGGTCCTCAATCACAACCACGGGGTATAGAATGGTAACTACTAAACTAGCCCCAAAAGGGGCTTCCATGTCAAGCTTCCACACATTCCAATACCACTGGTGAATGCAATGAATTTGGCCCAAGTCTCTAACCTGCTATACCGAGCAGTGATCTAAGTCTCCACTGCTTCTTTTCTGTGTATTTACTTCTCCTAACTATCTTCTTATTCTTCAATGTTTTGACATGTAAAATAACTAATTCTCTCAATGTTATCCATACGGCTTCTTCAAGAAAAAGATACTGTATAAATGGAATAGATACTGCAACAAATGACACTTCTTTATATCAGGCCATTGCATTAGCTCTCTTATACCAATAGTCACTGTGTTTCTCTCTCATAGCCACCTATCATTTAACTGAAAATGTCTTAAGGACCTAAGAAAACTGAAACTGAGTCATCATTGTACGGTCCAGCACAATCCCCACAGCACAATCCCCAGAGCCTTGAGATAGGAAGAAACAAACAAACTCACTTAGGCACAATATCCTTTTGAAGTTGGTGTCTAAAGACACTGCCAGGTCCCACCCACAAAATCTTGAGCCCATGTTTGTCATGTCCCTTGGATGGATGCTAGGTACTTGTCTTCAAAAATTGGCAGTTGGCAAAATTTACCTTCTCTTAACCCATGCTCCTGATATGCCTTTTTTTAAAAAAAATTTTTAATTGTCAATTGACCTTTATTCATTTATTATATATGTGGTGCTGAGGATAGAATCCAGTGCCTCCCACATGTGAGGTAAGCACTCTACCACTGAGCCACAATCCCAGCCCTGATATGCCTTTTTCATACCTCCACAGGGTGATGGTGTCAGAAAATCTGCAGATTAACAGTATTCATTACAAACCAAACTGGCTGTTCACAAAGAGAACTAGCAGGTAATCTATACATTCCCTGCTTGAATGGGAAAGAATCAAGAATCAATCGCATCATTTTACACCAGAAATGACTTTAAAGGTTCACCTCAATCCTTTCATCGTACAGAAAAAGAAAGCCAGAGGTAAGAAAATTTATGTAACTCATCAGAAATTTGGAGTTAGTCCTAAGAGTCTTCTAACTCCCATGCCAAAGTTAGCAGTTTATGCAATACAAAGAATGTTAGCATTTAACACACCTGGATTCAAATCCTGACTGCAAGGCATAAAGCTAAAAGCAACTTTTTAAATTTTTCATGTCTTGTCTGCAAAACAAACAGGGGCAGGGAAAGGTTATTCATACCTCTCAGGATAATGATAACTAAATAATAAAACATGCATAAAGTATCTGGCACATGGGTGTTCAATAAAATGACAACAATTAAAAATGAAAGGTATGTTTCTACTTTAAAGAAAGAGCAGTAAGAAATAGTCTCTTCTTGTGACCCTGATATTTGCAACCCTGATATTTGCAACCTTACTCTCGTGCCTTTCCTTCATCCACCATCCAACTTCTGACCACTGCCAAAAAGAAGAGAAGGATAAGGCAAGGAATTCCAGAAGTATATCCCAAAGATGAAGGAAGAACAGATTTACATTATGTGTGAGGAAGTAAACAAAAATACATGAGGCAGAAAAATTGCCTCCAGTTACTACTCCACACTGGAAAGTAATATAGATGAAAAGTCTAGAAACAACCACTTCATCTGATCCTGACACAGTAAGGATCTGTTCACCTGTTTTTATACAATTCTCATATAAAAGGGAAAACTAGAAAGTTCCAAGATCATCGATTTCTATAAATGAGTAAAGTATAGAAATAATTATCTATTTTATAAATTGGTGCTGTTTAAAGGTATATCCACCAAAGGTATAAAGTCATCCTTGAATAGAGCTGCAAATTAGTTGTATGTGAACAGCGTTTTTCAAAACAAATTTTTTGTAAAACTTGAGCAAAAACTTTTGCCCTTAATAGGACTGTTGTTCAAAAGTGAACAGCTGCCAAGATTTTGTCACCTTACTTTATTATTAACTAAGGGGAAAAATAATTTCTCAGCTAAGATACTTTTAAAATTAATAGAAATGGGAAGTTTCCACAAGATGGAGACCAGTTACTTAACGATGCTGGCTAAGGCAAAATAGCAAGTGGAGTACCTGGGTTTGCCTGCCCATATACTTGCTGGACATCTTTTTTTTTTTTTTTTTAATATTTTTAGTTTTAGATACACACAGTACCTTCAGTTTATTTATTTATTTTTAAAATATTTTATTTTGTTGTAGATGAACACAATATCTTTATTTATTTTATGTGGTTCTGAGGATCGAACCCAGTGCCTCACGTATGCGAGGCAAGCACTCAACTGCTGAGCCATAGCCTCAGCCCCTCAGTTTATTTTTTAAATTTTCATGTGGTGCTGAGGATCAAACCCAGTGCCTCACACATGCTAAGCAAGCACTCTACCACTGAGCTACAGCCCCAGCCCCAGCTGGACATCTTTTTCTCCATTGTTTTCAGAATTTTTCACAGGCCAATCTTCTTACTATAAAATGCCCCTCTAAAGACTGGGAGCATTATGAAAGTACTTTGCCCTGTGCTGCTAATAAGCCCATTCACCTGGGCAGCTTTTCTAGAACTATACCTTATGTAAGGCACTGCTCACCTTTGATGTGCACTTTTGTTTCTCTCTTGGGTGTACTATCTGGATTTGGCAAGATGCTTAGTTTACTTACACACCCATTCCCTTCCAAATTATGACAATAATATTTTTTAAAACGATTTTTTCAAAGCAGAGAATACACAAAGGTAACCTGAAAAGAATTCCAATGGTTTCAATAAACTTTCTTTCAAAATACATTAATTTTTCTTTTTAACCCTTTTTTCCTCTTAGTAATGTGTGATGAATTTTTTGTTTGTCAAATGCATATCTGTATGATCACTCAGAGTATTGTCCACTTATTGATACATCGATTAAACCAATTAACTATTGTTACACATTTTCCACTGTCAATTTTTCACTATTATAATCAAGATTTCATTAAGCTTCCTTAGTTATATTGCTAGAAGTATATCAACCAGTAAGAGAGGATGCAAACTTTTAAAACACTGATACAAGCTGTTCAATTCTCTTGGCACAACACTGTGTTTTGCTGCATCCCAGGATGCTCTATAGTGTATAACAATCATCTGTCCACTTGTCAGTCTCATACATTATACAAGACCCAGAACAAAGACAGTGCTCAGTAAATGTTAACTGGAAAAGTGGCCAGATGTTTTCTGAATTACATTTAAACATCTATCAACTGTTATTTTAAACCACAAATTATTTTGTATGCCTTTAAGGGCAATCCTAGATTGATGTGAATTTCTTTTTTTTCATAATCAAAAGAGATGAGAAATTGAACTATACCTTCTAACTCACTCATTAAGACTATTTGGCTTACTACTCAGGCTTATAGTTCATTACTGCAGACACTAAAACTGGGTATAAAGAAAATCAAATGGAAGGAGACTGAGGAACTAAGAGTTAAGAATCTACCATGAGCCAGGCATTATACCAGAAGCTTTACATTCATTTTCTCATTTAATCTTCAAAATATACAGGACAGGAGATGTCATCCCTGCATTTCAGCAGAGAACAGTGGGGCATGGCAAACTTGGGCAATTGTTCCCCTCCAAGCAAGTGCTATAACTGGGGTTTGAGATCCAGGTTAACTTGATGCTCATCCCACTGGAGCATGCACCAGCAAACCCTTCCCCAGCTTGCAGCTGGTAGAAGGCACTTTTGCCAGTTCCCACATTCCCCTTCTTCAAACCCCATCTCATTTTACATCACAAATTATAGCTCCATGTTTCCACTGGAAGCTTTAGTTTGGTATTTTACACAACAACATACTTCGTGTTTTTCTTTTTTTCCACAGGCATAGACATAGGAAAAGCAGATACACATTCAAGGGTGAATGTGGGCTACCTCAAGAGAGAGGTGCCTTTTGGGGTAAAACAAGGTATATACACTAAAGGGGGAACATGAGCCATCTCCAGACAGAGGTGCAGTCAAATATTTCATGTTTCAATTTGTAAATTAAAGGGAAAAGGAAAAGTTGCCATGAGTTTTATTTATCAAAACATTTTTTTTAAATCATTTTTTCTATTTCAAGAGTTTGATTCACAAAAGTCACTATACAAGAATCTCCTTTAACACAACAACATTCTGGTCTGTCTTCCCTCTCTTTCTAATTTATGTCCACAACAGGCTATGTAGCCTCTGTTGACAGGTACCTTTCTAGATTTCTAAAGTTGCATAGCCCCCACCTCTACTCTCATCTTCAACCTAAGGTATCTTATTTTGAAAAGCTACAAAGCCATAAGCAGTAGCCAGACAATTCATAAACGAGACTATCAGCCCTCTGATTAAAATCTTAATAACATTTTAGTAGTTGGATATTAACTGGACTAATAGTGTCAGCTCTTTAGAACAAACTGGTTTAACCTAGAGTTTGCAAGAACTAATAGGTGCATAGTTGTCATTAAAACCTTAAAATACATTCATCTTGAATCCTTAGCTTATGGGGCAAACTGTGATCTATTCAATGTGACTAGACATTTAAACGAACTTCCATGGATAATCTCATCTAGTTTCTATAAGAGCTAGAAGCTTTTCTAACTTCTTTAAAAGACAAAATCAAAAAACCTTTAACAGATTCTTACCCTCTCGTGATGATGACTTCTCTTAAATATTCAGAATGTCTTTACTGACTTTAGGATTAATGGACTGATACTGTTTTGCTTTTGTATGCCTTCAGACAAGTTAACAATACATACATCACACATATATACACACACAACCACATACATATAGCCTAATGATGATAAGTGACCCTTAGCCTGCGTATCCTGTTCATGTTCATGCCATCTATACACTTTGAGGGGAATACCTCCAAAATTAAGATAGATCCTATGTTCTGCCCTTCCTCCCATCTCATGGAACTGGCAACAACATTCACCTAGAATCTGAAGTCAGAAGCCAGAGAATCACCTTAATACTTCACATTCTCCCTTCCTTAATTCTACTGCAGAAATGACCAAGCCTAGTCATTTACAATTCCTATGTATCTCCTGAATCCATCCACTTCTCCATTACCACTCTAGTCTAAGCCATCATCATCTTTCAATGGTATCTTTTTTGTTATTTTTAGTTATACACGATAGTAGAGTATATGTTGACATATTTATACAAACATGGAGCACATCTTATTCTAATCAGAATCCCAGTCTTGTGGTTGTACATAATGTGGAGATTCACCATGGTGTATTTATATATATACATAGAGAAATTAAGTCAGATTCATTCCACTGTCTTTCCTATTCCTGTTCCCTCCGCCTTCCCTGCATTCCCTTTTGTCTAATTTATTGAATTTCTATTCTTTCCCTTCCCCCTTGTTGTGTGTTAGCAGCCATTCCAGACAGAACACCTAACCTTTGATTTTGGGGGGACTGGCTTATTTCACTTAGCATAATAATCTCCACATCCATCCATTTACTGGCAAATGTCATGAAGTCATTCTTTATGGCTGAGTAACGTTCCACTTTTTAATCATTTCCCCCCGCATTTTCTTTATCCATTCATCTGGTGAAGGCACCTAGCTTGGTTCCATAGTTTAACTATTGTGAATTGACCTGCTATAAACATTAATGTGGCTATGTTGCTGTAATATATTTAAGCAGACCTAAAAAAATTCCACCACAAAAGTTCTAGAACTCACAAATGAATTCAGCAAAGTAGCAGGATATAAAATTAACACCCATAAATCAATTGTGTTCCTATACATAAATGATGAATCAGCTGAAGGAGAAATTAGGAAAACTATCCCATTCACAATAGCCTCAAAAAAAAAAAAAAAAAAAACCCCACAAAAAAAACACAACAACAACAACTAAAAAACTACCGAGGCATCAATCTAACAAAAGAGGTGAAACACTCCTACAATGAAAACTACAGAACACTAAAGAAAAAAAGCTGAAGAAGATCTTAGATGATGGAAAGATCTCCCGTGTTCTTGGCTAGGTACAATTAATATTATCAAATGGCCATACTACCAAAAGTGATATACAGGTTTAACACAATTCCTATTACAATTCCAATGACGTTCTTCATAGAAATAAAAAAAAGCAATCATGAAATTCATTTGAAAAAACAAAGAGGCCCAGAATAGCCAAAGAAATAGTGAGAAAAGTGAAGCAGGAGGCATTACAATCCCAGACCTTAAATTATACTACAGAGGTGTAATAACAAAAACTGCATAGTACTGGCACCAAAACAGTGATGAAGACCAGTGGTACAGAACAGAAGACACAGTGACAAACCCACATAAATACAGCTATCTCATATGAGACAAAGGCGCCAGAAACATACTTTGGAGAAAAAATAGCCTCTTCAACAAATGGTGGTGGAAAAACTGGAAATCCATAAGTAGAACAACAAAATTTAACCCCTATCTCTCACCCTGCACAAAACTCAAAGTGCATCAAAGACCTCGGCATTAGACTAGAAACCTTACACTTACTGGAAGAAAATGTAGGTCTAAATCTCCAACAACTCAGTTTAGGAACCGACTTCCTCAACAAGACTCCTAAAGCACAAGAAGTAAAATCAAGAATCAATAAACACAATGGTATCAAACTAAAAAGCTTCTTTAAAGCAAAGAAAACAACCAAGAACATGAAGAGAGAGCCTACAAAATGGGAGAAAATCTTTGCCACCTGCTCCTCAGAGAAAAGTGAAGCTGGAAGCATCACAATATCAGATCTTAAATTATACTACAGAGCTATAATAACAAAACCAGCATGGTATTGGTACCAAAACAGATACAAAGACCAGTGGAACAGACTAGAAGACAGAGACGGGATGTATGAAGTATTCAAAAAACTTAACACACATATAAAATCCCAACAATTAACCCAATCAATAAATAGACAAAGGAAATGAACAGACACTTCACACAATCAGAAATATGAAAAGTCAGTATATGAAAAACTGTTCAACATCTCTGGCAATTAGAGAAATACAAATTAAAACTATACTGCAATTCCATCTCACTCCAGTCAGAATGGCAACAATGCAGAATACAAGTAACAATAAACATTGGTGAGGATATGGGGAAAAGGTGACTGCAAATTGGTACAACTTATTCTGGAAAGCAGTATGGAGCTTCCTCAGAGAACATGGAATGGAACTACCATTTGATCCAGTTATCCCACCTCTCAGTATATACAAAAAATGAGCATGCTACAGTGACATAGCCACGTCAATGTTTGTAATGGCTCTCTCATTTTTGCTGCTGTAACTAAAAGACCTGACCAGAAGAACTGCAGAGGAGGAAAAGTTTATTTGGGGGCTTCACAGTTTTAGAGGTCTCAGTTCATGGTCAGGCTGGCTCCATTCATTCCTTGGGCTCAAATTGAGGCAGAACATCACGGCGGAAGAACGTAGCAGGGGAAGAATTCACATGATGATCAGCAAGCAGAAATAGGGACTCCGCTCTCCAGACAGGAAACATATACCCTAAAGGTACACCCCACCCAATGACCCACCTCCTAAGTCACACCCCACCCGCCTTCTGTTATCACTTAGTTAATCTCTATCTTGGGATAAATTCACTGATTGGGTTAAGGTTCTCATAACCCAATCATTTCCCTTCTAAACCTCCTTGAATTGTCTCACACATGAGCTTTTGGGGGATACCTCACATCCAAACCGTAACAATATTCAAGATCATAAACATAGCTAAGAAATTAGAAGTCCCTTTCAAGAGCTGGTTCCTGGCTATCTCTTCAGTCTCATCTTAAGCCATGCTCCTTCTTTCCTGTCCCTTTTTCAGTCATTCTTTGGCTCTTGGTTTTTCAAATATTTCAGCCTTTCTCAACCTGGAGAAGTATGATCACAGCATGTGAGAGACTACACCATGGCATATTCCCTTGGTGATGCCTAGTCATCTCTGAACTCAACATAAGTACTACTTCCTTAAGGAAGTCCTTCAGATTACCCACACAAGGCATTTAATAAATATTTACTGGGCAAATGAATGTCTTATTCACTATATACTCCAGCCACTAACAAAATGCTGGCTGCATAATATACAATATAGATTTGTTGAATTTAACTTGATAGATATTGATGAACATACACAGTTTAGAAATATTAAGTTTTCTTAGGCATTAATGGAGTTAAAATTGCTATAACATCTATCTATGGGAAGCAAGAGTGCTTCTACACACAGTAGAAACATTAAGCACCTCCATCAATACACAGATGTTTGAGAATTTTACAAACTATCCCAGAAGATAGACAGACAGACAAATTTTCATGCTTACTACTCATGATGGGTACCTGGTTCTGATAGGATTCAAAAGTCTCTCAAGTCATACTTCCTGTTTAGAACACATAACATTGGGTTGGCTCCCAAAAGGACATCCTCAAAAGGGCTTTTTGTAAAGACAGTGAACAGGTGAATACATGAAGCTGACAAAGTTTTTTCTTATCAGTAAGTTTATTTTTAAAAAATATTCTTTGAGTTGTAGATGGACATGATACCTTTATTTTATTTATTTATTTTTATATGGCGCAGAGGATCAAAGCCAGTACCTCATAAGTGCTATGCTAGGCAAGCACTCTACCACTGAGCTACAACCCCAGCCCTAAATAAGTTTATTTTATAATTTGGTTTATCATTGAAATTATACAGGAACTAGACTCTTCACACCTATAAGAGTGACTGTTAAAAAGTGTAAACTAGCAAAAAAGTTATTTGGAGAGAGGCTTGTTTCTTACACAGCATTTATTGTGCAGACTATATAGTTTTCCTAGTAATTGTGTCTCACAGTCACAGGGCATAAATTAACATGTTAACATTACAGCAAATATCTAACAATCTACTAGTACAATAATATGTACAAGAGACACATTTACCTGTTTCAAACTAATCACAAAATTTGTCAATTTTTTTAAAAAATTAAAAACAAGTTTTCTGAATATTAAAACATTATCCTAGTTACAACAAAATGCTCTTTTCATAGTGTATCTGCATATATACCTGCTATTCGGCCATCAAAATTGTCAGTACGGTGGGCATTTGTGGAAAAATTAGTTAAAACTAACAAAATAGGCAAGTTAGAACCTAAAAAGAAAATCAAAAATTTCTTGTGTTTAGAACTGAGATGTAGCTCAGTGGGAGAGTGGTTCTTGAGCATGGGCAAGGCCCTGGGTTCAGTCCCTACTCCCGCAACATGCAAATTGTTTACAGGTTATTTGTGATACCATCTAAACACCTCCCCCAAGCCTAAAATCTAGAGACTTTATCACAATGGTTGGTGGGTTTGCTCACAAACATAGATCTGCAGCTCTATTCCATGTGTCTTCGTTCCAGGGACCCAGAATGAAGTATAGTTCTAATTATTAGAAATCTGCTCATCTCATGGGAGAGGAAAAAGACAACACTACAGCTCTTAAGGTTTCTTGTCCTCAGTGGTATGTGAACTTTTCATTTATACTTTATTGGCTAAAAGAAGCACAGGACCAAGTGTGATGATGAAAACAGAAAAGATTTATCCTACTGGAAGGCATGACAAATATGTGGAAGCAATAATCAAATTGTGGGTTAATAATGTGTGCACAGAAAACTTTGTACATAATTTGCACATTCAATGTAATATTGTATATGTTTACAGGTGCATTTTCCCCTTCAGAATAAAGAACATAAATATTATATTCTTAAAAGTATCACAGTTGATTTTCCCATCTGATGATTACTGGGCAATGTAGAGTGGTGAAATAATCTGAACTTTCTACCAGGCTATATTAAATTCTCTTTTGCCATATAAAAATTTGAGTATGTGAATACAGTAAATCCACATTAAGCAGATACTGACAAAGTCTTACCTGAAACAACTGTGATTTCTAAGCAATAAAGACCATATTCTTTATAAATACCAAACCATCTGATGCTAATTCAAAAATGTGTGTTTAAATTAGTAAGACCATGCTATGTTGGCTTTATTTTATTTACTCCTTTAATGACTGCAGCTCCAACTCATCCCTGATTCTCAGGTAGACACAAGCTACTAAATCAATTAAAACATTATAGCTCCCTATCAAATAGAGAAAACAAAGTTATTAGAAAGTTCTTTTTAGGAACCAGCTACCTCAGACCTAATTAAATAATCCAATCTGATTTATTTAAGTTTTTAAGACAAGTACAATTTGGTTAAACTAATACATTTTAAAATATTCCGCATTCAGTAATATGCTTTTAATTTCAATTCAAAGTGTTGGAAAACATATTCTGAAGAGGATGGTTAAGGAGTAGAAATTATCCATTCTAAAATTATCTTTCAAATATTTGGTGGCATGTAGTATAGGCAGACTCCTCTTACTGAACAAATTTAGTGATAATGTTCTATATGTAGGTACAACTCTCATTATCTCTAACTCTTATTCTACATAGCTCAATAAGAAGCCTTACCAATCAAAATTTCTTTATAATTTCTCCTACTTTAGGCAATTCAATGGGTTTTAAATCTTGCATTAGTCTGAGAGATGGTGCTTACCATTAATTCTGACCAATGAGGAAAATGAAAATGAGGGTATTTCAGTCTTCATCAGCAGTGCACATCTTTCATAAGGCCAGCCCCTGGCTTCAAATGAAGGATGTGGTAAGAAAAAACCATGTGAAACACACTTTTTTCTTTTTAAACCAGGGATTGAACCCAGGGGCACTTAACCACTAAGCCGCATCCCCAGCTCTTTTATTAATTTATTTAGAAATAAGGTCTCACAAAATCGCTCAGGCAGGGCTGTTACTAAAGCATTATTCACTACTCTCCTCACTATGCTTCAGAACTTGTAAGATGGTGACTGTTGAACTATCCTGTTTCCATTTTTACTGTGAACTCTAGGAACTGAGCTTCCTATGTTTTTAACTATTATACAGATGTTGATGGTATGAGTTTCTGCGTTCAAATTCCTCATCTTCACCTTATCTGAATTTTTCCATTGCCCTGATTTCTTCATTTAAAAAGAAAAAGTTATTTTTCTTTATATTTTACTTTTGTAAAACTACTTTTGAAAAAAGGAAGAGAATGATAATGAAATAAAAACAAGAACCATAATCTCACTTTTATGTGGGAGATTTTAGAAAGATGAACATTTGAAATATCTACATTTTATATCTACATTTATATGAAAGCTATTGATAAAACCCAAAAGAAGAAAAAAATCAATAAAAAAGGACAAGTATAAGAAATTAGCAATAAAATTTTACATAAACTAGATTGGAATATCTATATGAGAGAGCACAGTTATAGATTTTATCTCATTTTCTCTTTCAGAGCAGAGAATGCATGCAGAAATATCAACTAACATTAGAATTTCTATATGAGGAGACCACAGTTTTGTTTTGTTTAATTTCACATTTCAGGGCAAAGAATGAAAGCAAAAGAAATATTAACTAAGTAGAACTT
The DNA here is from genome assembly GCA_004024805.1 of Geosciurus inauris. Classification (NCBI taxonomy): domain Eukaryota; kingdom Metazoa; phylum Chordata; class Mammalia; order Rodentia; family Sciuridae; genus Geosciurus; species Geosciurus inauris. The sequence continues at coordinate 6,360 of PVHX01002785.1, read as the reverse complement.
AATAAGTTAATAATACTAAGTAGAACTTAGTATTAAGGCAAGACATGTCATGTCTAAGTAAGAGATCTGAAAATGTGCTGAAAAATAACAGGCAAACAAAAATGACCACAGGAAGTCTAGCAGGCTAGCTACATTACTACAGAACCAATACAATTTGCCTTATACTTCACACTTAAGTCGTCTCAGTACAAATCGTAACAAATCTGAAAAGATCAGCTCAGAAAAGAGTAATTACTTGTGCATCTTCAACTGTACTTTATCAAGAGAAAAACATCTCCCCAATACGACCAGCCGCAAAGCTCCCACTTAATGGAAGTGATTCACAATTTCACTTGGCTTGTATGTGAATAACATGATTATAAAAACTCAAGGGAAAGGGCTAGTATGACAAGGAAGAATAATAATGCAGCCCCAATTTCTATCTTTTGTGTTTATCAATTTGATATATTCAAATAATCTTTTTTTCCTAAAAACTAAAACTAAGCATGATAAGACAACTCACGTTCTCTGCAACAAAGTTCTTACAGGGGCACTGAAGATATAGTCAAGAATGAACTGAGGCTGTAACACTCAGGAGCCTAAGTTCTGCTACAAGATGGTCAAAGGATCAAAACTATCCAATTCAGACAGGGAAAAAATGTTATTTTACAAATCTAAAAAAAGCACAAGGGCTGACCAGTCTTAGAATCAAATTAAAATACAGTAATAATTTTTAAAAGTAAATCAAGCTCACCCATAAAATAAATATATGCTAAGTAGTAATTAATATACTGCTGTGGATCCAAAGAAACAAATAGATAAGGTAAGTTTAAAGAGAAAAAAATAGGGCTGGGTATACAGTTCGGTGGTAGCACACTTTATCTAGTGTGAGTGAGGTCCTGGGTTCATTCTCCAGCATGGCAAAAAAATGGAATAGGGAACAACAAAATCAATAATTACTAATTATGGTGATGACTGTAATCAGAGAATCAGATTAAAGACTTTGGAATAGATTTTCATTGGACTGATATCTGCTGAGTTGGCCACAACTATCTACAGGAAAGAAAATTTTCTTTGTGACCTGCTCTCCTAATAGACCAAATAATTTCACAGGATATTCATGCTACTTTGGAGCTGAAGTGCTTTTAGAAATAATTTATTACAAGTTTTTTTAAATCTAAAAACATTCTTAAGGGTACCATCAGCATTTAACTAAGATAGAAAACATCAGAGAACACTGCACATAGTATGTAAGGTTAAATTTTGCTGTATAAAACTCTTGATTTACTCTGGGCATGGTGGGTCGTGCATCTAATCTCACTTGGAAAACAGAGGCAGGAGGATCACAAGGTCAAGCCCAGCCTGGGCAACTCAGTGAGAACCCATCTCAAAATAAAAAATTAAGAAGAGCTGGGGATGTACAAGTCCCTAGGTTCTATCCCCAGCACCAATAAAATCAAACAAAACTAACCTTTTGATTTTAATTACTTATTATGCAACACACACACACACTGAATCACAAAGTAAAATGTGTTTCTCATTGTAGGTTGTAGCCCAAAAGGTTGCAATACTAATGATCTAATACAGCATTTTATATATGAGGAAACCTGAGGCACAGAGAAGGGAAGAAACCAACCAGTTCCGGGCTCTTAATCATTGTGGAAGGTCACTGAAAAACATACAAAAATATCTGATCTTAAAAGAGAAATGTCCACCACCATGAATTCTAATTTATAACTTTTCCAAATAGGTTTTGAATTAATATAAATTACATATCAGTCATCTATTCTTTAAAATAATACTCTAAAAAATCTGGTTCAGCATTCATAATAGCTGTTAACTTTTAGTTCTGAATGGTACTAAAAGGAAAATGAGCCCTTTGTTATCTTCATCTCTCCTCCTTGTAGCCAAAAGTTATTAATGAACAATTTCCTTGCGCTTCTTAAAAATCAGCTCAAGATTAAAATTAATTAATTAAAATATGCAGGCTTTTCCTCCCTCAAATTGGCCAAAGGTGTGCTTTAAATTTATATTTGAAATGTGCACAGTAATCCAGTAATTCCAATTCCACAAAATGATTTTAAGAAAAACAAAAGAAATACCAAACGATGACATTAAAAAAAAAAAAATCAGGGGCTATGGTTGTAGCTTAGTGGTAAAGCACTTGACTAGCATGTGTGAGGCACAGGGTTCAATCCTCAGCACCACATAAAAATAAATAAAATAAAGGTATTGTGTCCATCTACAACTAAAAAATATTTTTTAAAAAACATCAAAAAGGACAGAGAAGGGATTTCTAGTGGCCAAATCTGGGACAATTTGACACAGAATAACAATAGTAATAGATTATAGCTTACTGAATAAAATACAAATCCATGAGTTTATAGTGATATAATTAAAAAATAGGAGAAAAGGAAAAGTTCTTTATAGTGGAAAGCAAACTTAGAAACAGAAGAAATCAAATAATATGCATGTATATTTAACAGTTAATAAAAATCATCAATGAATGCTAAAACTAGTACGTGAAATTTAGAAGAGGAAAAGAACATTTATGTGGTTTCAAAGTACCTCCCACAAATGTAGAGGAAATTTTATAGGAATGTAGTGATTTTATAATGGAGAGACCCGAGAACAACTCCTAATCACAAGCCTCCTGATAAAATGGACAGAGAACACGTCACTCCTTTCACGGCATTTCTCTCAAAAACGAATAACTTGAATCATGAGAAAACATCAAACTGAGACACATTTCACACACACAAAAGGCAAGTTTGTACTCCTCACTAATGTCAAATTCAAGAAAAACAAACAAAGAAAAACAAGCTAAGAGAGCAGTTCAAACTAAAGAAGCCTAAAGAGACATGAAAACTAAATGTGATGAATGAATTGTGGGGGGTGGGGGACATAAAATGATATTACTGGGACATGACAAAATTTGACTATGGACTGTAGATTAGATAATAAAATTGTATCATTATTATATCTTCTGATTTTGAGCACTGTATTATTGCTATGTAAGAGAATGACCTTGTTTCTAATAAAATACATACTAAAATATGTTTAAGAATAAAAGGGCACAACTTCAACTTATGCTCAAATGGTTCAAGAAAAGATGCATATGATATTTGTAATCAAATATCAACACATATAAAGGATGATAAAACAAGGCATAAACAACCAGAAAAGATAAAATGGAGTTCCTTGTAAATATTTTTTTATTGCTTTTAAGTTTGAAACTGTACCAAAATAAGTAGTTTTTTTAAAGCTGTGTACATGTGCAATTCAAGCATCCTTTGACAAGTGAATAGATAAACAAAATGTGGTATGCACATACCAAGGAATGTTGGACAATCTTAAAAAGAAATAAAATTGTATCACATGCTATATAATATGAATAAGCTTTAAGAACATTTCAAGAACATGTGTTGAGTGAAATAAATCAGTTATAAAAAAGACAAATAGTATATTCATCTACTTACCTGAGATACCTAGAATAATGCAACAGTGTCAGAAAGTAGAATGGTGGCTGTCGGGGCTGTTGGGAAGACAGGTGCTATTGTTACTTAATGGGTTCAGGTTTTCAGTCTTGCAAGATGAAGAGACATCTGGAGATGAGTTGCATGTGAAGTGAAGGTAAATGTACAGACCATTACAGAACTGTACACTTACTCATTACTAAGATGGTAAATCTCATGTTAAGTGAATTTTGCCACAATTAGAAAATTCAAAAACATATATAATAAATTAACTTTTTAAAAAACAATGTGTATACAAGAACAGTTACTGAAATCCTTGTCACTGTAACCATGTTAAACCAAGATGTTCTTTTAGAGATAAGGCAGATACATATGTACAATGAAAAAAAATTAAAAAGATAAAAAAGGGCAGGCCTATAAAGCACTATGCTTAATATTCTTTATGTGTGTTTGTGTATAAAAGCTTTTTAGTTCTTTTCAGAATTTTTCCCATTTCTCTCCCAGAAGTCTCAACAGAAAGAAATCATAAATTTAAGAGTACTAATACCCAGATGAGAGAATTAGGAAGAATACTGTTTTCTATCCTTATATTATAACTGGCTTTTAAAATAATATGCATGTATATTTAAAAATATTGAAAGCGGAGAACAGAAAACATGACAAATACCCATCTGTCCCATTACCTAGAATTAACTAATTTTAGTATTTCTCATATTCACAAATATGTACAAAATATAAGTATTATTAGTAAATCTGTCTCCTCCCCAGTATCATTTCAAATTCATGATAATGGTTTTATTACTATTACATGAATATGGAGTATCTCCTTGCAGGTAATACATTCATACTTGTATTACCCACATGCTACAGAGTACTGGTTTTTAAAATTTACATTAATTGTATTATACTGCATATCTCACACTACAACTAGCTTTTCCTCAATGCTAGTTTCTGCAAAAATCCATGCTAACACACATGCAACTCACTTATTCATTTTAAACTTGTGAATACTATTCCATTTTGTGAATATATCAGACTTCTTCCTTCTGAGGCAAGTATCTGGAAAAATTCAATAAATCCTTAACAAAACTAGAATTAAAATGTGTATGGAAAAGGTTAAAGAGGGAGAGGGTGGCCATTTAGGTCATTCAATAATAATCACAGGTATATTTTGAAGATGACTATGGACAATTTTGACCTTCAAGTTGCTAAAACTTGTTGGCATCAGACAAAACCCTGAGATTCTATGTTATATCATGTCACTCTTCCCAAATAATCTTGCAAGACTGTCTGTCCTTTGGTAAGGAGGCGGGGTTTAAGAGGGATAAGAAAAAACCCATACTTTTTTTTTTTAATTAACAAAATACTAAAACAACACATACATATACACACACACAAAACCTGAGAAGATAATTTAATTGGCAAACTCCTTTGGTGTAGAGTTTCTCAAACCTGTGAAATTTCAGAACATTGGCTTATTGATCCCAGATTTAAAACTCTGATGTCTTATTTCTAGCCTATCTTACATTTAAAACAAAACAAAACCTGTCCAGTTTTACCTGTGTAGTTTCACTTATACTTTAAAAGCAAAACATCCAGATTTTAGTTGGCTTGAACCTCAAACCAACCAGATTTGAACCAGGATATTGTGACCCAACAGTTTTAAGAGATTATGCTGCCCCAAGAAGAGCACATAGGAATACATTCAGCTCTTTCTTTGGTGTGCCTTGCTTTTCAGAATTCTGCACCTAGACTAACACTTAAACATCTAGACATTTAATTGGCAAAGGCAAATGACTATGAAGGTCTACTGACAACGAAGGGGTACAGGTGACAATTCTAAGTCTTCCAAGTGACACTAAAAACTCTTTTTTCCTTCTCTTAAAAAACAAAAAACTAAAGCATCAGGTGGGCAAAATGACTTTCAGTTGACTTCTCTCAAACAGGTATCTTTAGAGACCCTGTCTCAGAATACCCTCCCCAAAAGGCCTCGGGTGAATCCTACTATCCAAAAACATTCCATTGTATAAACATTTTCTCCTATTCATTCTTTCCAAATCCAATTATTATGGTATATTTGATTCCATTTCAGTTGGTTAAATTCATTTAAGGTTCACTAACAATGTATGTCTGCATCAAATAAAAAGTAACGAGCCCTTTCACAAAGAGCTGATGGATCAAAACACTAAGCAGAATCACCTCCTTGATTGCAATCAAAGGGCTGCACTGCACGCCTTCACTTTAGCCTTCGCCGTGTAGGAGAAAGCAAAACGTGCCATCAATAGCTAAAGGGACATAAAGTTCTCTAGGAGAACTACTTCTAGAATTGGAGTCTTCAAAATAGCAACAGCAGAGTAAAGGACACCATGAGATGCAAAAAACCAGAGGACCTGGATCCACAAAGACCTCCTCAGATGGGTTACAGAGCAGTACCGCAAGTACTCCCCCAGGTGGACTGCCATGAAGAAGCAGGATGTGCCTTGCTCTGCTCTTACGTTGTTCTGCACCTGCATTACTCAGATCATCCCCTTCCATATACCATCTTCAATTGTAAGATCACGTAAAGGGTTATTATGACCATCATATTCCATCACCCTTGCTGTCCCCATGCCCCCTCCCCCCTTACACCCCTGTCAACGGAGATCCACCATTGTTCCCATGTCCTTTCCCATATTACGGATCAGCATCCACTTATCAATGAGTACTTTCGGCATTTGGTTTTCTGAGATTGGCTTACTTCACTTAGCATGATATTCTCCAACTCCATCCATTTACCTGCAAATGCCATAATTTTATTCTCTCTTATTGCTGAGTAATATTCCATTGTGTATATATACCACAGTTTCTTTATCCAGTCATCTATCGAAGGGCATCTAGGTTGGTTCCACAGTTTAGCTATTGTGAA